>WBNM01034574.1:77909-112097 GCA_013399055.1 Ramphastos sulfuratus | reverse complement strand
CTGTGATTCTGTGATTAAGAAGATGGCTATTTCTTAAGAGTTAACAGAGGGGGAAAGCCCACAGTATCTTAAATGCAGGAGTCTACAGATATTTCTATATCTGTATGCACACAGAGCACAGTACTGTTCATCTTTGTCTACTTGACCACTAATGGCAGAGACATCACAGCATCTGTTTTCAAACCAGTGGAAATGAAAAGGTAGGTGAGTGTTACATTATGTTCAGAAATGGTCACTTTACCTCTGCAACAAGCTAAATATCTTTATAAGAGTTAAGGGAATAACAGAATCATATAGCTTGCTAGGCTGGTTATAGCTAACCCATATACAAAATTCAAAGGCCTACCCTTGCTTCCCACTTTGAAACCTGATCTTGCTCTGGCTCCTGCTAGGCAGAATGCTAATTATCCTGCAGAAACCATTCTGCAAGGCTCAGTATACACCCAGGCTGTGTGACTTAGGGGATGGGCTTCAGCGCTCTTGACATTGTTAGATGAAGTCAAAGTTTTATCAAAAACTTTTTACCATGAAAAAATTCTCTCCCTCCCAGAAATAACTTCTTTCTTGTACATTGGTATTTCATCAAGCAAAACAATTTCCCACTTTTCCAGTGTTTGGGCTTCTCTGCACTTTTTTTCTCTCCACTTCTAATCCATAGAAGCAAGGAAAACAGGCAGATAAATCTAACATTTACAAAATGTTTAAAATGTGGTGAGAAAAATAAATAATGAACACTCAAAAGCTAAAACAAATCAGGTTTTGCTTTCTTAGTGCATAATTTTAAGAAGCTGATTTCTTTTACAGATATTTATGCTATACACATTACCTCTTTTTGGCAGCTCTGATCATAGTATGTGTTCTCCAGACTAGAAAAGCATTAAACTAGAGTTTCACTACAAAGTCTGTAACTGAGGACAAGGTGTGAACTGTGTGTTTCTCAGCAATCCCATTGAGAGAATTACTTTTCTCTGTTCTGAATAAAAGGACGTGGTCCATATGTCCACTGGAAATGTGTGCAATTCTATGTAGTCGAGGGAAGAAAATCCATATATTATTTTCTTGTTTCATTTCCCTCTCATAAGTGTTGTGGCAAACTGGAGGAGGGTACAGCATGCCTCAATTCATCACATCCTAATATCTAAGACAGTCCCTGATATCCAGTATATGGTCTTCAAATTCTCAAACTCATTGTATATCAGAATCATCTGCTTACAGGGAATATACAAATTACCTTCAATGGGAGAAGTCAGGTCACACAAAGATTTTCAGACACTCCTTTCTCCTCATTCAGAAATTCAGATACAAAATCTGTCTCTCAAGGACATTGCTTGGCTTTAAGATATGCCCTGAAGGACTACAGCAGGTCCAGAAATCAATGAGTAGCTTGAGCTGCATCACAAACACATTGTAGGCTTTTTCACCTGTGACAGCTATATTGATGATAATTTTATATTACTTAAGTGCTTCAGACAATCATGTGTGAGAGGATGCAATAAGGTGCAAATTGTTTATAGAAAATCAAGGAGCAGATTTCAACATTGTAGGATATGTGGCAGGTTTTTCTCTTTGCTGATGAGTAATGCTGCAAGACAAGCAAAGCTGCAATTCCTACAGCTATATCATATATGTAGGTGTCAGGTAAATGGCACTGCTGGGAGTGATGGGTGGTTGCAGCAGTGTGTAGCAATGCCCCCTTACAATGGGCAGGAGGTACTTATGTGTCATAGGAGAGAGAAGAGAAATGTGAGAGAGTGAAGGACAGAGCAAGAAGGAGTTGGAGTTTTTACCTTCTCCTGGTGCTCCCACCTCTCAGGTTGAGCAGGGATTTTCCCTCTCTCCCCATCTGTGAAGGACTGGGGTACCCGCAGTACAGCAGGCCACTTCCAGGGATGGCTCATGGAAAGCTAAAGCCCCCTTGGAAAAGTCAGCAGGATCTAATCAAATGAGGGAGAAGGGTGAAAGTGTGAATATTAGCCACTTTAGCCTTACTCTTGTATTTGCATCTCCTACATTCATCTATCAGCAAGAAATCTCTCTTGCTACTCCATAAAACACATTCAGCCTGCTTTGTGGTGTGCATGGCTTAAAGCACCATGATGCTTCCTCAAACAATGACATCAACTCTCCTAACTATACAGGACCCGAGCAACACTGTAGTGACAGCATATGTATGCCTCAGAAGTCTGAAAGGAAGGAACAGATCCTTTTTTTAACTGTGAGATTTATAAGACACAATTGGAAAAGCACCTGTTTCCACACAGTAAGGCCTACAGCTCACCCAAGGAGTGGGTTTGCAGAGGATACAGTATACAGTTTTAAAAGTTTACTTTAGAAATCCTACTGATTTCTTTAAAAAAAAAAAAACAAAAACAAAAACAAAAAAACAAAAAAAAACCAAACAAAAAAAAAAAGGTTGCCAGTCTCAGTTATAGTTCAAAGGTTTTGTTCCTGAGTTTGTTCCAGGGAATGACTGGAGAAGGCACTGAAATTCAGTGAGTCACTCCCTCAAAATGTTTTTGTGGTGAAAAGCTGCATCAAGTTGCTCCTCAACCTGGAATCATGCACTAACTTGACAAGTATAAGGTGCACACAGCAGTCCCTTATTGCTCAATTCCATTTCCTTGTGGTTTCTGGTTAGGAAGCAATAGTCAGGAGACGTTATACCCCCTTAACTCACTATAAGTGGCAAAGCAAATTATCTTCTCTCTATATCTTGTTTTAAAGGCAAACACCTTCACCTCCAATCAAACTAACATCTCTCAAAACACTTTGATCCCCAGCATGTATTCCCAACATGTACTGAATAACGCCAGGGTTCATTCCTACAAACGAATCTCAACAAGTGCCACTGCACTGTCTCCAGTCTCAGCAGTCTCATCAGACAGCAGTGAGTCCAGGCAGGGGCTGACAGAATCATTTCGCTAAACACACGCCTCTCAGTGAATGCCACAATCTGCTTTTAGGTAGCTAAATAACTCCTCCATCAGGTCTGAAAATTCCTGTCAAATCCTGCATCTTCTGACGTGGGATATTTTCAGCTTTCTGCTATGCCAACTCATAGACTTGCTCTAGACTTACACAGGTAGGAGAGTTCTGATCAATGGTGGTGTCATTCAGGAGGGCTCAGGGTTAAATGTTCCTTCCACACTTCTGTTCCCATGGGTGGACTGTCATCTCCTAAACTGCACTGACAGTGTGAGGGAGCACATGGTGACCTGGAATGATGAGCTAACCCAAGTTTGCAAAAAAAAAGCAAGGAACAAGGTGAAACAGGGAATATTTTTATCCTAGATCAGTTTTTTCCCTTCGTGTCAGCCTATAGCCTCAAAACTCCAACCCATGCAGAAGCTGATACAGAACACTAACGACACATGAACACTCTTTATGAACTTCATATTAATAATTTGCTTTCACTCTTCTGGGTGAAATCAAACTTGAATATAGAAGGTTTCATTTCAACATGAGGAGAAACTTCTTTACAGAGAAGGTGATGGAGCACTGGAACAGGCTGCCCAGAGAGGTTATGGAGTCTCCTTCTCTGCAGAGTTTCAAAACTAGTCTGGATGCATTCCTGTGCAGACTACCTTAAGTGATCCTGCTTTGGCAGGGGGCTTGGACTTGCTGATCTCTGGAGGTCACTTCCCACTTTTAATTTTCTCTGATTCTGCAAGTCTTGTGCAGACCTTGGCTTCAGTCATTGTTCAGATTCCTTCCCCACCCTGCAGCTGCTAAGTAGGGTAGAGCTGGGTAACAGCTACACTTTGTTCCTGCAGCCTTTCTTTCTCCTGTATCAGGGCAGACATGGTGAAGAGGCTGCCACAGCACCCTTGGTAAACCGTTCTTGTTAAACCACCCTCTGGACATGCCACTCAGATTGTGTCCAGCAGAGGAAGTGTCTGATTCAGCACTCCTGAGCCAACATGCACCTGAAGGCTGATGTCATCACACTTACTTATGAATGAGATCTGCAAATACAGTGCTGATGAAAATTGGTTATTGTACACAAAAACAAGGGGTGGTACATACATAGTAATTCTGATATACTCTTCCAGAAATGCTAAAGAGTGAGAAAGATGTCTGGGCATTAATATTCTCCAGGTGAAGAAATCACACAATATGTCCAAAACTAGGTTGTTAGAGAAGTCTCTAGACTTCCTAGATTAGATTAGTATTCTAAATATGTTTATTTTCCAATTTTTTGTTACAGACAGGTGACAATAATTGCATGATCATAGTTACAACCCAGATGTGGTTGCAGATGTAAGGGATAGTTAGAGGCGTCAGCTTCGCCCCAACAGAGATGCTGAAATTAGGGCTGCCTTCTTCACACGAATTTAGAGGGTATAAATATCCACAGGCAACAGGTATTTATTTCTATGCCTGCAGGTAAAAGCAAGTGGTAATAGTAATTGCAAAATAATACATTTCTAATTGCACTACATCGCACCCTTCAAGGCTAGACTTTGAGATGAGTTTCTGAGTCCTTCAGCATACTAAGCAGTTTTTAGTATGTTTTCAGCAACATAAAAGAAGGAAGTAGAGAATATTTTGTTAAAAACTTTTAATGGGTCTTTATTCTGGGGAGGTATTGTCTCTCTTACACACATACACATACACATATGAAAATGAGTTTAACACTTTCACATGCAAACCAAGTATAAGCACCCTCAGATAAACTACATATGAAAGAAAAAGACATTTATGTAAAATATGGCTGACTGTGAGGCATTGCCACTGTACCTCCATTTCATTGCCAAGACCACACATGGGACAAATGTGGTCTTACACAAAAGTACATAGAGAAAAAGCCACAGCACAGGCACTGCAGTGGCCTGGCACTGTCAGGAGAGCAAAAGTACACAAACTCTGCTGACAATCACACAAGGACAGGAGCCTGCTGCTAGCCAGAGTTCAAATCACAAAGCAAGTGCTCAGTTGCTAAGCCAGGGCAGCTTGCACCCTTCACAAACCACTCCCAGAAATAAAACAGTGTGCTGGTTTGAGGTTAATTGGAATATTTTAATGAAAATAATTAGATTATACACTGTGAAAACACTGGTGATGCCTACTTCACTCTTAAGCTTGCTGAGATGTATAAAAACAAGGACACAAACAGATAACATAGAGAGCCTCTCTCCTTCTGGGAGCTGGTGTGTCTTCTGGGCTTTATGTTGTGTAACCCAACTGATCTCTCTACTTCTAATCCCCCTTGCTGGGGGGCATGTAAGGCAGACCCTGGGATAAGGTAGAAGGGTGGAAAGAAGGTGGAAGAGTGGTTGGGAGACCCTCCTGGGGGCTCTGATTTCCGGGAGGGGTGTTGTGTTTCTGTATTACCTTTAACTTGTATATTTCTGTAAATATTCCTGTATATTGCGTATATATCTGCTTGTATATTGTGCTAAGCTGTAAAGAGAGCTTCATTCCTTAACTTTCAGCCAGCTGAGTCTAGTCTGGGTGATTTTTGTAAAGTGGGAGGGGGCGAGGAACTCCCAAACCATTACAAACAGTAACCTGAATACTTGTACAAACTGCTTTGTATTTTCCCAAGGGTTATGATATAAGCANTTGCCCTGCTGCTGTTGTTGCTGTTGTTGGGAGTTTTTTGTTTGTTGTTTTTGAAAACCCCAAGACAAAGTCTTTGGGAAGCTACTTATTTACTCAGTTTTATGCTACAACTGTAGCCTTATGTGCCTTACAAAGACTCTCATCCAGGATAACATTTAAGACTTTCGTTTAAGCACTTGTCTGAATTAGAAACCGAAATCCTCCTCTTGTTTACATCTTTCCAATTTGCTCTTTATATCACTTCTTATTTAACCAGCTTAGCTGAAATACTTTTGCCCACTTTGGGTTTTTTTGCTACACTCCTTCAAACATTATTTTCTGAAGAACCCATTGTCTAGAAAACTGCAAACAATTATGGGTGAACTGTGACTCAACTCCAAAGTACTTCCATTCGGAGCACAAGCCTTATAATGCACACTCCTCTTTGTCTTCTTTAGCTTGACCTGTCTCATCAGATTGTGCCTAACATGGTGGGACATTCCTGAGGTAGAGAGGGAATGAATGGTGAATCACAGCAAGCTCTGGCAGAGACCTCTGCAGAAAATAAAAATCATCTGACCCATACCTCCCAAGAAGCACTGGCAGATGTAGGCTTAAGGAAGGAGACAAAGATAACAAAGAATTCTATTGCCTTTTTGCCCTTTACTATCCTTCACAAAGGCTTCTGCCTTTGCCTTTTCTTGCTCTTCCCCTACCATGTTCATGCAGGAGTCTCGCAATCCCTTGTTACTGGACACTGTTGTGGCTGTGTGCTGGCTCCTATAGTTCTAAAGAGAAATTGAGTACAGCACAAGAGCTCTGCAAAGAGTTTGTGTCAGTGTGTGCCCATGCACACAATATGTATGTGTGATGTGCCACATCTTCCCACCTAGGATGCCAATGACATGGGGCTATCCTCTATTGCACGACTCAAGGCAAAGCACATGTTGCAGCAAAGAGAAGCAAGAAAGGCTAAACCATCCTGTTTACTTACAACTACATGAACAAGGCAGAGAAGATCCACCGGAAAATTTCTGTATTCAAGCAGAGGCTTCTTAGAAGAAACATTGGGATTTCTATGAGAAATGCTCAATCATAGCAAAAATAAAATGATGCTTTATCAAAAATCCATTACACAGCAAATTTTCACCCAGACCTATTGGTCAGGTCTTGTTGACAGGTCTCAGATTAGGCTTCTGACAAATTCTGTTCACCCAGTGGAGTCAAGAGTGTCAGCACACCACCACACCAACCACGTCACCCTTATATGGACCTGGCCCAGACGTGTCCTAATGTCGATGTACATGTGTAGTCGGCCACTCTACAGCTTTCAGACACCCCAGGGAACCCACAACAGGGAAATTCACAATCTTCAGCTCACTTGCAATATTTAGAGAAATGAATGGGAAGAAACTGGAGGAAAAGGAGAGGCCAAAACTTTCAGTGTGTTGGGCTGTCCCAAGACAAACACCTGATGCAACCAAACTGTTTCAAGACACAGACATACACACACACACACACACACATACACACACCACAAGGAGCCTCCCTTCCCTCTGAGCATCTCCTCAGCAAGTGGCAGCAGGTCCCAGCATGGGCAGCATCCATCATTGCCATGGGGCAAACATGTACTCCCTCCTGCTTCTCTTCCACATTTTCTTGGGCAGTGGGCATTACTCACCATGGCAATTTCCAGATGTTAAATTACACCCAAGAGGGTCTATCAAATACAAGAGATGCCAAATAAGAATTATAGCTCAGAAATTTATATTAAAAAAAAAAAAAAAACACAAATCCAACGCTGTAAAGGCTGTGGAATTAAAACAATGTCTTTTCCCAGGTTCATGCTGAGCTTTAGGTGCAAGCAACATTTCATGCAAATCAGATGTAATTTACTGTGTGATTTGTTTCTTCAATAAAAAAGTGAGAATATGGAGAACAATAATTTTCCTATATTTTAGCTACACATTTCTCCATAAATAGCATAACTATTATAATGACTTCTATGTGCTTGTAGGGAGAGATTGTCTCTATGTGAAACACAGGGAGATAATTTCTGCATTACGCCCAGGATGCCTCATAGAGTTCAGTCCTAAACATGTGTAAGTGCACAAATGCACACACACACACATGGATGCATGCATGTAGTATACAATTTGTGTATGTGTTTGTGTGTGTGTGCACTTCTGCATCTGTGTATATCAACCATTTTCTCCCATTGTTGTTCTCATCTGGAACCACCATACTCCCTCAGACAACACAGCAGTGAACAAGCTTCTGATGACAAGCATATGGAGGGCTACAGCTGCCCTGAACTTCTAAACAATAAAGAGGTTTCCACTGGAAATGAGGGACATTTCATATATAGGCATGTAGGAGTTGCCAGACCCAAAATTCACCCATAATTAGCAATACCTGGTACTGATAATTATGACAGTGTCAATGTAACATGTGGTGATGCTGCTAACCAAAGACATTGCAAGACATAATTCTTTTCCCATGTCTCCTAATAGCTCACAACATGAAAGGGGTAGCAAAATGATGAGTCCTTTAGTTGGAAAAAGTCTGAGGAGCAGTTATTTCCTGAGGTATAAAATGGAACTCGATGGTAGATCAGACATTGTCACAAGTCTTGTACTCAGCACTAGTGAGATCACACCTCGAGTATTGTGTTCAGTTTTGAGTACCTCAATACAAGAAGGATGTTGGCGTGCTGGACACAGTGCAGAGGAGGGCAACAAAGCTGATGAAGGGCCTGGAGAATAAATCTTATGAAGAGCAACTGAAGGAGCTGGGGCTGTTTAGTTTGAAAATGAGAAAGCTGAGGGGAGACCCCATTGCTGTCTACAGCTACCTGAAAGGATGTTGTGGAGAGATTGGTGCTGGCCTCTTCTCACAAGTAATTAGTGGTAGAACATGAGAGAATGGCCTCCACTTGTGCCTGGGTAGGTGTGGCTATTAGGAAAAATTTTTTTAAAAGGTGGTCAGGCATTGCAATGGGCTGCCCAAGGAGGTGGTTGAGTCACCAACCTTGGATGTGTCTAAATGTCGTTTGGATGTGGTGCTTGAGGATATAGTTTAGGGGTGAACCTTGTAGAGTAGGGTTATTGGTTGCACTTAGTGATTCTGAGGGCCTTTTCCAACCTGAATGTTTCTGTGATTCTGTGAATGTTGCCTTACAAGGGGAAAAGCATAGCATTATACTTTTTTTTTTTTTTCAAATTCACTTTATTAAATTACTGGATTTTTAATTATGTAAATAAATGTTACATTGGGTTTGGGATAAGGCACTTTCAGGGGAATAGAACTTGGGCGAAGATTATCTAGAAGAAACCTTATCTACAATGTTGGGAAAACAGCTGCAAGAGAGATTCAAGGTTGTGAAATGCAGAAGATACTTATTCCATCTGTAAGATGGACTGGTAAGTTTTGAGATACACAATGCATATCTGTGACATTTTTATAACAAGCCTACGTGGAATATGGAAGTGAGAAAAATTGGTGGATAAATTACAGTGAAGTTCTGATATTATTACATATTAAAGTATTTTATTACAAATAATTCTGTGACACTTACTTAGAAAACCCCAGTTGGGTGTGAGGTTTGGGAGGGGGAAGTTATTCTGGTGAAGCAGAGCAGCTATTTTCCCAGCTGAATAGTAATGGGAGAATAATAAATTCTTGATTGCATTTTCTTGCTTTTTGACATTGTGTTTTAGATTTGTCATTTGTATATATTAATACATAATCAGCTTTGCAATAAATTCTGTTTGGGAAACCATTTCTTGATGGTCTTGATAGATTTGCACATAGAAACATAAAGGCAGGCATCAACAAGAGAGGCTTATTCAAGATGTAAAAATTAAGACCTTAACCAAAACCCAGCAGGTTTATTTTTCAATTTAGAGTAAAGGAAGAAATTTGACTTAAACAAGGGACATGGAACAAAAAAATTCCAACTAACATTTGCTTTGAAGCCAATATTTCAGTTTACTGAAAAAGAGACCATGCTTGGGCATTGCAGGAATATTGATAATGACATTTTCTGTCTCCAAGAAGGAAGATAATGGTGAAGAGCCAACATTGTGTCAGATCTGGAAAAGAGAATCAGCAGTTGTGTGAGTGAAAAGCTTGCTCTCAATTCCTATGGCAAATCTGCTCTCTCCTACCTCTTTCACCATCACTTTACCCTCCTCTCTCTAGTAGTGGGTCTTCTCAAGCACAGGCACAAGAGATGTCCTGGATCTTTTGAACTGTCCTCATTACCAGCTGCTCACAGTATCTGATGCTAAAACTTGACTCATCCTCCTCATATGTACAAGGCACACAGAAATAATGGTCGTATCCTTCCAATGATGGCTGTAGCTTTTTCATTCCTTCATTCAGCATAGCTCCAACATGAGCAACGTAACTACAAGATTGCCTCCTTGCCCAAGGGTGTTCATGCAGACTAAAATATTCATGATTTCAGGCTTACAGAAGTCTGGTCATCTCTACAGCTGCACAAAATCCCATTTCTTGGTTGGGAAGAAGACTCATCCAGATAAAGTCAAATCTTCAAGTCAAAACTCAAACAGCTGCTGTCTGCAGGAAGCCTAAGTAAGTAACTTCAAACAAGTAAGTTTCAGATGACTAAAACAAAGCTGAGCCTCAGGCTAAATGCTCAGTCTCTCAAAGAGAAGACTGCCGCAGTCCCTGGAGATCTTTTAAGGTGCTGGATGGTCCATGAAGCCTGCTCATTTGGCATCTCCCCTCAGGAGCTCGAGCCTGACAGAAGGTGAGACAGGGATGAGAAACCTATCTGCTACTTCCCTATACCAAGCAGGTCAGCAGTCCTCCTCTTTGCCTTCTTACTCCCCCAAAACTGATTTGAGTTGAAGAACAGAGCAAAGGATATCACTCTGCTTTGTTTCTGGAGCAAATCCCCAGGGTGCAAGGCGTTTTCCCCTTTGCAGCATTGCTCTGCCAACTACTTGGCGTAATATCGCTGAGAGCAGGGCAAGTATTTCACAGCCAGGAGCTGAGTCAGCTTTTCTCATGTTCACACATTTTGAAAACAGATGAAGATTTTTTTTTTTTCAATGTGTTTGCTATTTGAAATTTTTCACAAAATCCTTTTATATATGCAGTGCCTGTGCAAAGGTTTCATTGCATGTGTTAAAAATTTGGAATCCCAGCTCTTACAATGGTGAAATCTGCACGCTGCATTTTCATAGCCTGATCGAAGAAGTATGACTGTGAATCGTATTAACCTTGACAAGGGCCAAGTCAAATTTTGCCTCCTGCCAATAAGTGACAACAGTGTGAGCTGAAAATTCACCACTTTGTTGGAGCATTTATGCCAGCAAATTGGGTTTTGGGTGTATTGCTGGGTTTCAAATGCTCCAGTAATGAGGAACGTATAAAACATCTCGACTGATTTATGGGAAAAGAACCCAGAACAGGTGCTGTTACCTCAACCCAGGCTTATTTGATAGCAGAATATGAATAGAAATGTTTTATACCAAACTTGAACAGTGTCTGTGACAAGACACCTCAGACCATCTCCCTCAACAAAGATGGTTTTCTTACGAAGCAATTTCTAGGTCTTGGGCTGAACTCTTTGTTTTCTGGAAAGAAAAAAAAAATCAGTTTGGGAGTTCCAATGGCTGGTAGACATTTTTATGACAGCTACAATGCAAGTATGTATTCAGAGGGATTTTTCAACACTCCTGGAGTAGTAGTAAACAACTTCTTTACTGCCTGATAATGCAGAGATACTCACTTTCATCAAAATAAATCTTCAACAGATTTCAGTACTCCTCTGAAATGAGAGGTTCAGGGACTGGGACAGGAAGACCTTGGGAGAGAATGATACTTTATTGATTTACTTAGATAACTATTTTCTTGGCAGTACTTAGCATGAGTGCAAAACACCTATTATGTGCTGACTGTAATTTTTTATAGCCCTCATTTAAAATGATGAAGTGGATATTCCATGCTTGGTAGGGCTTTGTATGTTTTGCAAGACGCAAGCCTGCTTCCAAATGCTACACAAGCTTTGTGAACATTCAGCCACAGATTTTCTGCTGCCTTTCAGTCTGTGTTTGAGAAAAAGCACTTTTCTCATTTATGTCCCCATGAAAAGGTGTCCCAAATTCTGCTCACTACCTTTGCAATTGGAAGTAATAATGTATTATATCTACTACAAAACAGTTCTCTCCATCTGGAGTACTGTGTACAGTTCTGGAGCCCCCAGCACAGGAAGGACATTGAAGTGTTGGAGTGGGTCCAGAGGAAGGCCACGAAGATGATCAGAGGGCTGGAGCAGCTCTGCTATAAGGACAAGCTTCGAGAATTGGGGCTCTTCGCCCTGGAGAAGAGAAGGCTTCGATTAGCCTTCCAATATCTGAAGGGGGCCTACAGGAAGGCTGGGGAGTGACTGTGATTCTATATATATCCTATATTCCTCAGCAATTACAGTGTCCTTACTCTGGATTATATTTTTTTTACAATACATCTGCAAAAAAATAATTTTAGAGTGGAATCATCACCAACAAGATACCAAAATTATTAGAAAGATAGGTGAACTAGAATTATTTGCTAGATACCATCATTACACACTCAGATCATAGAATCATAGAATAATAGAATGATAAGGTTGGAAGGGACCTCAAGAATCATCTAGCTCCAAACCCCTCACCATAGGCAGGGACACCTCCCACTAGTACAGGTCACTCAAGGCCTCATCCAACCTGGCCTTGAACCCCTCCAGGGAGGGAGCAGCCACAACCTCCCTGGGCAACCTCTGCCAGTGCCTCACCACCCTCACTGGAAAGAACTTCCTCCTAACATCCAGTCTAAATCTTCCCGCTGCCAGTTTAAACCCATTGCCCCTGGTCCTGTCATTGCAAGACCTTGTAAATAGTCCCTCCCCAGCCTTCCTGTAGGCCCCCTTCAGATACTGGAAGGCTACTATAAGGTCTCCTCAAAGCCTTCTCTTCTCCAGGCTGAAGAGCCCCAACACTCTCAGTCTGTCCTTATAGGAGATTATGCTAGTAAAGAGATTCTAGTAAGGTCTCCTTGAAATTGTAGCACAAGGTCGAAGCTGATGCTGTGGATAAACATAAGTGCATAGAGAAGTTCTTCTACATGCTCACTTCATACTACTGTTAAACCAGGACAGTCTGCCTATCAAAAATGTCCAGCTTTGAGCCAGAGGGGGCTACCCAGTGAGGCTGCCCCAACTCAACCAGCTCCTTGTCCTTGCTCCCTGGGAATGAAGAGCACCCACACAGATGTATTTTGGGGCACTGCAGAGGTAATAGCCAGATGTACCCAAAGCAAGGTTTGGGGCTTACACAACTTCCAAACCTGATCAACTATGTGAAGAATGTGAAATATTGCCCTCCTGTTCATTTGTGAGAAGTGAAGAGCCAACCCCTCACTGCTCCCTGGGGTGGCAGGACTCAAGACCTGAAATTCATCTGTTCCTCCTGCAGAGATCATTTGCCCTCTTGTAGTTAAGGAGTTAACACTAACTATATGGTTGATTACAGCAATTATTACAAACACAATGTCTAATGAAGGCAAAAGTATGGTAAAATAATTAGACTTAATTATGACATTCACATTTAAAATTATGTTTCACTTATCCTGTGTGAAAGATTAACAATTCCTCCTGAAATGGAGCAAGTTTAAACTTCCTCTTCATTCCCCAAAGGGAGGGTTCCTGCAGCACTGGAGAGAACAGGGAGACATGGTTATGAAGCCATAGAAGGTAGAACTACATAAGGGACCCAGGGTTTTTTAAAATTATTTTTTCTTTCCCTGTCCACAGCCTTTTGTTTCCACAGCTAACTTTCCATCCTGCCCCAGTGCTCTCACAACTGGCTTGGAAGCCTTAGAGGGGTCAGAAAGTCAAAAAGGACCCTGTAAAAATACCCCAGCTTCTTCAGCCCCTGTGTTATTTCACACATTTGAACCTAGTTCCTTACACCACCATCACTTAGTAGGGCTTCATTCTAAGGGCAAGCATGACCCAAGGGCAGCTCCAAGAGCTCTGAAGGGCACTCCAATCATCCAACACTTGAAAAACTCTTCCTTATCCTTTGCTTTCCTAGGCACACACACCTGGCCAAAGTCAATTTTAATTTACAAATAGCAGTCTCATTTTAGAAGTTCGTAGCACATATTTGCACATAAAATATTGGTTGCAGTGGGAGAGGGGAGTTTGAGGCTGGTGCATTTGTCACAGTGCTCAAAATTCCAGCTATATCGATTTGCTCAATTCATTTTACAGTGCTATTTTCATTAGCTAATCTTGGGGAGTTTGCTGCACTGTATCTATTAAGTGCTCACACACACACACACGTTCAGAGTGGGAGAGGACAGATTTCATTAAAGTGCACCATAGACGGGAAGGTATCCAAGTCATTTCCAATACATTATATTAGCTCAAGCAAAGGTTTTTCCTTAGAGTTCATACAGTTCATGGCTAAAGCTTTTCTTTGATGGCCTCACACACTCCAGTGTGTGCTTCATGATCACTACCTGCTAGTTGGGAAATAGTTATGCTGTGTAGCTCAAACTTCAGCATGGAAATTATTTTGACAAAATACATGGTAAGAACACTTGGCCTGCTCTACTTTATATCAGTATGAAAGTGCTTTTCACGTGGCTCCTTGCTTTATTCACTGTAACAGCTCAGTGGTAACCTGCAGGGTTAATCAAGAATCTATGTATGAATGGATGGTCTTCACATAACCTGAAGCTATTTCTGCTGCATAAAGTCGTCAATGATAACTTAGAGATGGCTTCTATAGCATTTTGTCATCCCCAGGAACAAGTGCAGGCACATGGCACATTGTGAGAGTAAAAATAACCTGATTTAAAACCAAAATTGCTTGATATGCACCTAGAAGACTGCAGAGCTCATTTTTACAGTGAGGACCCAGCAATCTCCCCTGCCAAAAGGAACATTGAGATCTTGCAGAGTACCTGGTCTTGTACAGCACCAGCAAGTGAACTGTGGGCAACCACCTCCAGCCCACCCACAGAAACCCTGGACAGCAGCAGTTTCCCCTGTCTTCTGTCTCTGCTCTGGTTCTGTCCCTGCATGAGCCCTGACTCTGCCATCAGACAGTGAGGCACAGCAGCAGAACCCCTCCAGAGCTGCTGGTGTATTCTGTGCCTGATAATTCTCATCAGGGGAAAAAAGCACTCAGTGTAGGCAGGATTCAAAATTACAGCAATATACATAAGCAGATGGGAGCCATCCTCCTTTGCAAAGTAAATTCCAGCCAACAACCAGTGCTTCTGGTGTCTGAATAAAATAACAACAGTGTCCAGAGAAAAATTTGCCAGATCATTAGTTGTTCCTTGTTACAAATCACACGCCTTTGAAATTCCCTGAGTGACCTAGCAGGGCACCATACAGAATGTAGAAATCCCAGCAATGGCACTTAGAAACAGGGTTCAGCTCAGAACTCCATGCCAATGTTTTCCTTTTTTCAACATCCTCAGGGCCACTTGTGAATCTCTTTACTGTGTCACTTTTGCACAGGCAGGGTCTTTCTCCTGCATCCATTGGCCATGTCAGGCCTCGCCTGATCTGCTGCCAAACACCGTCCCTCTCACATTGCTCTCACCACCCTCCCCAGTACCCCTGACTACCAGGATGAGGCTCCTAACCAGAGAGCAGTCATAGAATCTCATGTCTGAGGAGTCCTAAGATGCTCATCCAAATTTTCTGGTGGTGGATTCCACGCTTCTTTCAAATCTTGTGATGAAATTGTTTTCATTATTCGTGTAGTTCTGCTTAGACATGATTGGTCCTGCAAATTTACCTTGCTGTGTGAGGTACTTACAGGTACATACCACAGGATGCTCTCCTTGGTGGGAAGATGAGCAGAGAGGGAGAGCTAGCTGATAGGCCCTTGGAGCAAGTGCATTTTCCCCAGAGTGTGAATCAGTATTTCTACCTCAGATTAATGAATCATTAATTAAAGAAAGGTACAAAGACTAAGCCATGGGATTTTCAAACGCTGTTAGGCACAAGTACAGGATTGCCTGAGTCTGCTTACAGGATCAATATTACTGTGGATGGGGACTGTGTCAGAACTGTCACTATAAAGTGGCAATATTTTCCGGTAACTCACAGATGGGAATTTTTGAGGACTTATGTTTACTCTATATGTAGGAAAAATAAGTACAGTCAACTCATAATACCCACTGGGAAATGTGAACTTTTTATTCATTCATAATATTTTGAAAGACTCTTCATTCTTATAAAATCCACATTCACCTAGGGCAGTTTTCAGACCATTCACAGTTATCTGAGGTTGAAGCCTTGGAAAATTGCTACAGGGCATAGAAGGAATGAAGATGCATAGGCTCCCTAACAGCCAAGATTCTGAATTACATCACTGTTCCATAAATATATTCATTTTATTCATGTTCATTCCTGAAAGAATTTACTGCACCAAGGATGTCATCTTGACTATGCATCTTAGAATTGATCATTTCCCCAATTAAGCTGTTCAGGCCTCAGACTTAAAGAGCTGTCACAGCTGCTGCAAGCTGATTTATCTCCTGATGACGGGCAGAGCTCCTGACCAAAAATTACTAATGACAGAGCTTCTCCTTTTTTTTTTTTTTTTTTTTAAATAACCTTAACCTAAGCATATATCTTTTTAGTCATATTAATATCTGAACACATACCCCCAGCTCTTAGCCAGGTGTTAAATGGATGTAAAATCCTAAACCTTAGTCTTTCAATACAGATTCTTTCAAATAGAGGCTGTTCTGTGCCAGGCTGAACAGCAACTGCTGCTGTTTTATGGGAGACAGGCTCTGAATGAGGCTTTGTTTTACATCACTCTGCTTCCCAGGCAGCTCTCGCACCACAGTGCCCTGCTGCTCCTTGTTCCAAGACGTGACTTCCATGGGCTGGTCAGAGAAAGGATTGCCCCTGACAGAAGAAGGCACAAAGGTGAAACACAACAAATGCCTGTTCAACAGTTCAGGACAGTTCTGTCTTTTTAAGCCTCCTTTACACAGAATTTTAAACACTGCTCACAGCAAATTCAATGAGGAATTCTGCCATCAGCAAGAAATGAACCTTTCATCAGCATGGTTTTGTGACCACTGCTAACAGCCCATTGCACTGCCCTGCCCAGAAGGACTTTATTACATTTAATTGTTTAGCAAATTTTTACATAAAATAAATTGAAGGAGCATAATTTATGAGGGTTACTGCATATGCAAAATGGCTTGGGTCTGTACAAAGTCATGGACAGCAGGGTCCTAACCCGATTGTACCATGAAAACACAAAAGGATAAAGGTACAAACATCAAATTTCCTCTTACTTCAGTGGCCCTAAAATCTCTTCCACCTTTAAAATCCCCCTCACACATACCATCAAGTGTGAGATAATTCTCACATTCATCTGAGCATTTCTACCATATTCCAGTTATCTGTCAAAACTTCCACTTCAACTTTTGTTTTAATCAGTTTAAAAATTCATCCAAACGTTTAAAAGTTTTAAACAGCTAAGCATCTTTCTTATTATTCAGTCCTCTTGTTATTCATTTTCAAAAGTCCCTCTGACACCTATCAAATCTGATAGACGGAGACGTGATTTCTCTCAGGCGAGCATAACTCTTACACCACTTCCCATATGATATTACTTTCCACATGTCTGATGGGTCTGGAAATAAGTAATCAAATTAATAGGACTATTTAACTTGCGTTCATATCTTAGCTGCCACCATAAATTTCAAGCATCGGAAGATGGTAAAATGTTAGTTTTGCTTTACTTGGAGGAGATATTCATTTCCACAACTTCTGCCTTATTAAATCCAGCAGCTTATTTCTTGGGTAAAATGGTATGATTCACACTGACAGCAGTTTCAATAACCGCTCCAACCCTTTGCTATTTGCATTTGGGTTTGTGAATGGGTCATATTCCCAACATTAAAAGTTTATGACAATTTAATAGGGAGACTGTAAATATAATTTACCTGAGTCTGAAAACTTCAGTGGTTAAAAAAAAATACAACTGGAACCAAACATAGCAACACAGTTCCTTCAGCTGATCCACTTAGTTCTTTCTCAGCAATATTTACTGCTGTGAACATACCATCACTGTCCTCTGCTAACTGCTGGCTTCTGACTGCCTATTGCAGCAGGTTCATTATGTCATGATTCATCTGCCAAATGCCCAGTAGCCTCAGCCCAGGGAGTAAGGGATCACATTACTTTTCAGGAACAATCTCTGATGTCTTCTGCTCTACTGTGGCTCAATGGAAACAACACAGAGAGCTGCTGGTCCAGGGCTGAGGAATTGAGGGTATGATGAAGGCGATGCAAAAGTCATCAATTACTGCAAATTTTCACTCGAAGAGAAAGTGCAGTAATAGCCTGTCTGCGTGCTCTGAGCCCACCTCAATTGCAGACTGAAATTGTTGAAATCAAACCACCACAAACCACAGCACTCATTTCCATTCTAAGTGAAGGGCAGATTTTCAACCTACTCATTATGAGTAAAAGCTCTTTGCACATTTCAGTAAAATACTGTACAAGGAACTTTCCCTACTGTACAAGGATCTTTCCCTGCTTTCCCCTTCAGTTTCCATCCACACATACAAACCAATCCCTCAAGATGAAAAGCAAGAATAAAAGTATGTGACGGTGGTCATCAACATCGCTTCACACAACTGAGAGGATAGCAATTGAAAACCGTGGTAGATCTGTGTGACATGCACAGCAGCATGAACAAAACAACATCTCACTGGTTTTTGGTAAATGTCTTGAGGCTCCTAAAGTGAATATTGGTTGCAGCAAGGACCCTGTGCAGGACTAAATAGATCAAAACTTGCTGCTCAGGGCTGGAAACTGCTTGAGCTGTTCTGCATTCATCTGTAATAAACTGCTTGTTAAAAAAAAAAAAAAAAAAATTACAGGTCTTGTGACATGATAGTTTGGCATTTGCAACTTAAAATTACATTGGACATTTTGCAGCTTTATGATATTGCAAATTCAGGCTTGGTTGGCTATCCATTATCTTACTTATATCAGAAATACTACTACCCAGGTAGATTCTTCCTCTTGGAGATACGTGTTTTAGATTATTTTACCTCAAATTTATTATCCTGCAGTTTTCTAGGATGAATTTCACTTTCTATAAAAACCCCTGCCTACCTTTATAATCTCTTTAGGTCCCTTTTTATTATCTCATTTTCTCTCTAGTCCTCCTAATTCAATATCCTCTGAATTTTGTAATCATCTCTCTTCTCACTTTTTTTCTTTTAGATCATTAATGACGCTATTTAATACAACCACTCCTTACACCACTCCTAAAGTACTGCATGATCATACTAATACTTAGCTTTCAGAAATCACAATCTATCCATAACTCAAAAATACTTTCAGGTGTCAGGAAAATATCATTATCCCATATTACAACCAAAGAATGTAAATGGTGCAGGCACTCACAAAAGCTTGTTTCTTTTCCCTGTGCTTCATCAATAGTCAAAGAACAGAGAGAGGCAAACTTCTTTAGAGACTGTTTTGGAGTGGCTAAATGAGCTTCCTGTTTTGGACAGCCTTTTAGGGGACCCCAACCCTTCTATAGGACACCAGGAACATTCTGGAAAATACCTCTGAAGAGTTGAATTTGACAAAGGGAGAGCTGCAATCCAAACCGAGCTCAGTCCACTCTTCATCAATTGGAGCATACTGCAGATTTCTGTCCTTGCTTAGCACATGGGCAACTGTCTGTGTTCATAGAATTATAGAATCGTAGACTCATAGAATCACAGAATCATAGAATCATAGAATCATAGAATGTCAGGGGCTGGAAGGGACCTCAAAAGATCATCTGGTCCAGCCCTCCTGTCAGAGCAGGATTGCATAGAACAGATCACACAGGAACACATCCAAATGGTTCTTGAATATCTCCAGAGAGGGAGACTCCACAACCTCTCTGGGCAGCTGGTTCCAGTGTTCTGTCACCCTCACAGTGAAAAAATTCTTCCTCAGGTTCATGTGGAACCTCCTGTGCCTCAACTTCCACCCCCTGCCCCTTGTCCTGTCACTGGGCATCACTGAGAAGAGGCTGGCTGCATCTTCCAGGCACTCACCCCTTACACGTTTATAAATATGAAGTGTTGGGAAACTTATATATCAGTAAGAAGGAATACCCCAGTTAGGTTTTCAGTAAATCCTCAGTATTTTTCTCAGGTGAAAAACCAAAACTTTTAATCAGCAGTTTACAATAAAAAGTTGTATGAGGATGATGTGAAAGACCCTGTTCAATATGTCTTCACAGAGCATCATCTGTTGCTTCCTTTGCCTTGGTCACTGTCTGTGGTAATGAGAAGACCTCATTGCTCTCTACAACTACCTATAAAGGAGGTTGTAATGAGGTAGGAATTGGTCTCTTCTGTCTAGTATCAGGTGAGAAAATGGCCTGAAATTGTGGCAGGAGACATTTAGATTGAATAGTAGGAAAAAATCCTTTATGGAAAGAGTGATGAGGCATTGGAATAGGCTGCCCAGAGAGGTGGTGGAGTCCCCATCCCTGAAGGTATTCAAGAAACATGTAGACATGACACTTCGGGATGTGGTCTAATGGTCATGGTGGTGTTAGGCTGACAGTTGGACTCAACGATGTTAGAGGTCTTTTTCAATCAGAATAATTCTGTGATTTTGTGATTCTGTGATCCAGTGCTGTTTAACATCTTTGTCAGTGACATGGACAGAGGAATCGAGTGCACCCTCAGCAAGTTTGCAGATGACACCAAGCTGTGTGACACAGTCAACTTGCTAGAGGGCAGGGATGTCACCCAGAGGGACCTGGACAGGCTCGAGAGGTGGGCCCAGGCCAACCTCATGAAATTCAACAAGACCAAGTGTAAGGTCCTGCACCTGGGTAGGTACAATCCCAAGCACAAATTCAGGCTGGATGGTGAATGGCTGGAGAGCAGCCCTGAGGAAAAGACCTGGGGGTCTGGGTTGATAAAAAGCTCAACATGAGCCAGTAGTGTGCACATGCAGCCCAGACAGCAACCGAGTCCTGGGATGCATCAAGACCAGTGTGGCCAGCAGGGCAAGGGAGGGGATTCTCCCCCTTTACTCTGCTCTCTTCAGACCCCACCTGAAGCTCCCCAACACAAGAAGGACATGGAACTGTTGAAGCGGGTCCAGAGGAGGGCCACGAAGATGATCAGAGGGCTGGAGCAGCTCTGCTATGAGGACAGGCTACGAGAGTTGAGGATCTTCAGCCTGGAGAAGAGAAGGCTTCAAGGAGACTTTGTAGTAGCCTTCCAGTATCTGAAGGGGGCCTACAGGAAGGCTGGAGAAGGACTATTTGCAAGGTCTTGTAATGACAGGGCTATAAGTAATGGGTTTAAACTGGAAGAGGGTAGATTTAAACTGGATGTTAGGAAGAAGTTCTTTAAAGTGAGAGTGGTGAGACACTGGAACAGGTTGCCCAGGGACGTTGTGGCTACTCCCTCCCTGGAGGTGTTCAAGGCCAGGTTGGATGAGGTCTTGAGTGACCTGTTCTAGTGGAAGGTGTCCCTGCCTATGATGAGGGGTTGGAACTGGAAGATCTTTGAGGTCCCTTCCAACCTAAACCATTCTATGATTCTATTCCATGATTCTGTTCCTGGACAACCAGCGGCCCCTTGGCCACAGTCTAGAAAACACTGACAGGTGATGTTTTTCGTGATCTAATCAGTTTGGAAAGAATCAAAGAAACCCCATCCCCACCCACTGGTACAAAGGCTAATATAATCTAGTCTAGAGGTATTCCAACACATCCAGGGATGGTGACTCAACCACCTCCCTGGGCACCCTGTTACAATGCTTGACTAGTCTTTCAGTGAAAATATTTTTCCTAATGTCTAGCCTAAGGCTACTCTCCTGCAGCTTTGAGGCCATTCTCTCTAGTTTCATCACTAATCACCTGTGAGAAGAGAACAGGATCTACCTCTCTATATTGTCCTTTCAGGTAGTTGTAGAGGATGATAAAGTCTCCCCTCAGCCTCCTCTTCCTCAGACTAAACAGTCCCAGCTCCCTCAGCCACCGTTCCTAAGACTTATTCTCTAGGCACTTCATCAGCTTAGTTGCTCTTCTTAGCAACTGCTCCAGCACCTCAATGTCATTCTTGTATTCAGATGCCCAAAAGTGACCACAGTACTCAAGGTGTGGCCTCATCAATGCCGCATACAAGGAGATAATCACTCCTGATGGTCACACTATTTCTGATACAAGCCAGAATGCCACGATGTGGATGAAGACTGAGCAGGTAGGAAGAAAATGGCATCTAAACTGGCACTACTCGGCCTTTCCAGATGGGTGCTTCTCCATACACACTGAGACCAGGACTCTGCAGACACAAAAAACCCGCTTCAACTGCAGTCTCTTCCACCAGAAACTGAGGAGAGATCAAAACCAAACCCAAATGAATGTATCTAGATCATAGTTGCTGGGTTTCTCTCCCACATACTCATTAGTTTCTTACCTCAGCATCTCTATTATCTAGGGAATGAACTGCAAGTCTTCCTACTGTGTCCTAAGAAATTTACAGGTCACTACTATCAGACCTCCTCAATCTTCTTTCAAATCTGGAAGACCCTGAAATGTTACGGAGCTGCCTAGCAGCAGACGTGAATATTAGATGCAGCCCTGGAGCAGCTATTCGGTCTAGCTGGAAACACGGAAAGACACATCTGCTGCTGCCTTGTGACCAAGTGCTTTTTAATCTCCTGCTGCTGCCCTTGCCAGGCACAGGGGCACAGCTGGCTGTTGCTCCCCCCCCTCCAGGCTTTGTGCTTGGCTTCGTTACACAAATAGCCATACAGTCCCATTCTTCCTCTGCTGCTCAAGGTGAAGGTGGTTTGCTAACCTGTGAACTAATCCCACCAATTCAAACAATCTTTTGTTCTGAGCACTCCATGTTTTCAGATGTACCATGTGCCCACAGCTCCCACTGAAATACATCTGGGCTAACTGCTTCCAAAAGTTTTTTTTGAGGGCAATCAAATGGAACTAAATGCAACCAAAATAAGAAACTGGTTTTTTAAATTTACAACCTAGAGGTTCTTCTCCTGAGCACTGTGTTTCATTTATAGTTTTGGGGACACTATTTCAGACAGAAAAAAAACATACATTTGTTTGAATTAGAAATGTCATCATTCTTTGGCAATATTTTCAAGACCTTCCCAGTTTAAAAAAGAAATAAAATAAAAATTTAAGAGATGCAATAAATCCTATTGTCACTGCTATTTTCTGCTCCTGTTTCAGAGTTCGGCCACATCCTTTGGATTGGCATTAAGCTGCCATTGGCTTCAGGTGGTAGAGGCATTCTGATTAGCAGCGCTGATGTATTACAGGTATTTTTCAAAGGTGGAAGGAGTTTCACCTCACTTTTTTTTTGGCTAAATTTCACTCCAAATAATTAGATTCTGAATACCTAAAATGTCAAAAGCTTTATTTGGGTAAGATATTAGCTTCTTGTCATAAAACTAGAATGTAAATTTTTTTGCACTGTTAAACAGCTGCCATTACCCACATGAAAGGTAGCTCTATGTTGCTGATCGATGTAATAAATCATTACTTCATACTCCCATCACCATATTTATGGAGGCAATGTCCACACTACTTATTCCAAGACCATAAGATAATTTTGTCATTTACTTCATTTAGCGTGATCCATGCCTATAGTCCCCCTCTCAGGAAGTTACTCTAATATCTGAAGCCCACAAGGAGCTGCAAATATGCAGGAACTCCCTTGCATTTAGCCAAACACCTTGTGCAAACATATTAAGATTAGATGAAGGAGTTTTCATTCCCTGTTATGTCCTAATTAGGCAAAAGTCTGTAAGGAACAAAGCTGACAAGAAACCTTTTAAAGCAGAGCCATGGCTAAACCATGGGCTCCATACACCTCTTTTCTTCTGTAAAAACCTAGACAACCAGCTCCCACTTGCAGGAGCGTAACATGGGACTAGAGGATTATCCGTCACAATTCAAACGCAATTCTCTGATAATGGTAATAGTGTTCCAGTGTTAGAAGTGATAGACTTACATAATTAGCTGCAAGTGCTATTTCTGTGTGTGTAAAATCTTTTAATTATTTCCTTTTTAATTATTTTAAATTACCTAATAACTCTTTGGCAAAGAGGGATGTATGGGAGGGAGGTAGTGCGAGCTCGCCATCGTTATGAAAGCTTTTCAAGAGCTCCATTATGTGCTGTGAGCATCTGACTCCTTGTAGCATGAGTCACCCACAAAGTCTTGAGCCATCAAGTAATTAAGGTTCCTTAATACAAAGTGGGAGGGGAGGAAGTAATACCATTTGTCGTTATGATCAGTCACATTCCTACAAGTATATATCATAACTGTTTTATAAATGGATTATTAGCAAATCAGATTACAGCACTAATTATTTCTCCTAGCATTCATGTGCTGTGGACTCAGTCCCCAGTGCTGCTATACTTCTCTTCCATTCCTTTTCTTCCTCTGCTGCCTCTCTCACACACACTCCTTTATGTCATACACACACAATCCCTTATGTAAACTCGCTCAGGACAGGAAGAGTCCAACAATAGCCATTATCAACACTTCAAAGCAAAAACGTTGCTGGTTGTCGCTTGAAATCTTCCTGAATGGATAGCTGCATGATGACCTAGGTACAACAAGGTGGTCGTAACCCGGTTTTGAGCAGAACCGTGAAAGAGAAATTTGCAACACAAAGCCATCTCCATGCTGGCGAGCAATCTTAGAAGAAAGGACAAGAATTGGCAGGCCCGAAAATTAAACCGCCTTTCTCACCTTTACCTGAAAAAAAAAACAGGACTGTTAGGTAAGACACGTTAGGTAACCTTTTTTCCCTTTCTAAGGAAGACCGAGCCCGGGAGAACTAGATTACTCCATCAAAAAAATCAGGGGCCGGACAAAATCAAGCAAGAGCTGATGAAAGGAGCAAAGCAGCGGGACAGGAATTAAAACAAACAGAAGGAAAACATAGTTGGAGTCATAGATTGAATTTACTACACACAGACCTCTTGTAGTTTTTAGGATGACCTGCAGGATTTAGTAGCCCTTAGGAAGTGTAATCATTGTGACAGCTGAAAAATTTCAAAAAAAGAATAGGTATTTAGATGCTTCTCTTTTGCTGTTTTTCACAAAATTCATTAATATCACCGAGCCGAAGTCTGAAATGGTGCATAACATGAAAGGTAAAGCCAAGCTGCTCTCCTGCTCCCTTTCCCAGCATAACATAACTTCTGCCAGAGGTTTACCAAAGAATAAAGGAAATATTTCAGGATTAAAAATAGTAGAGTGTGAGACCACAGTTCTTCTGCCAATTCTCTAATCTTACTTTCACCATTTTAAGAACAAAGAGCAATCAAGAAGATGGTGTAGTCTTCAGACAAATTAATTTTCCAGCTAGTATAGGGTGATTAACATTACCCCAAGTGTTTGCTAGAGATGAATGAAGAGGGTAAAGAATGCAGGATTTAGGTTCAGTAATGCCAAAGAACTTGCAACAGGTTTTTGCTTAATCTCTGCTTAACCTTTCCCAATCAGGGTGCAAGAAGCCAATTCCTTTGCTAAAGGTGTCCCCTAACCAGCATATTCAATATGCATATTCAACTTTCTACATATAAATAAAGCTACTGTTTATTTTTCAAGGCATGGTGATATATCAGACACACACTCCCCCCCCCCCCAAAAAAAAAAAAAAAAAAAAGGCACCAAAGTGAGAATGTACACTCTTGACCAGAAAGACTGTTGGTTTTCACTTTGTACACCTGGCTAGACAAAGCTTTTCCATATTCAGTTCTGCCATTAGGCATTAGCCTCTGCAGGCTAGAGGAACAAAAGTCTAGTGCAGTCTGATGCATGAGGAAAAAGTAGTGGATCCCAACAAGCAAGTCACCCAGCAGCTTGCAGGGTTCCCTGCAAGGGGCACGCTGGAGGAGGATGTTTGCCTTCATTGATATTCTTGAGAAGAGGGTCTTTAGCTAAATGGTCTCACAAGTGTCAGCATCCTATGTACATTTCTGTGGGAGAATGTGGCTCAAGAGTGCAATTACATCGCCTTTTCTCCCATCCCAGTTAACCTGAAGATAACTGCTGAATTTGTGCTGGCTGATGAGCAAGAGCTCATCCACAAATACTTCCCACAACACTGGCTCTATCCCTCAGTAGAATTGACTTCATTCTTTTTAAATACTTCTATGGTGCCATTTTAATCAGTAATTACACACAAAAGTCTTAAACCTCCTCTAAAGTGAGTCGCCCTCACTGGAACTGAAACAATAGCATACGCCTATGGTATGGGCAAATGTCTTGACTCTCTCTAAGGTGCTACTTCACAATGTTAGACCTATAAAACTCAATCATACTCTAGCCTGGGAGAAAAATTCAGAAAAAACTCTGGAGGAGTCAATTTATTTGGAAGTTAACCAGACATATTTCAATCTCGATTGGACATCTTTGAGACACAACATAAATTTTTATATAGGTTATTTGATTCTCACACCTCATAAATTAAATAGAATGGTCTCTGATATATCTTTTGCCTAGTGGTAAAATTGTGAAAGGATAGATTTCTGGTACATTTGTTTCCAGTGCCCTGCAGTTAGGTCCTTCTGGGTATCAGCTAAGGTTAATGTGAAATGAGGGGCAGTGACAGGAAACAATTTCAAGTCCTGAGCAATTTGCAAAGGAAAGTAAACTTGCTGAGACCACCCTACTAGCCACTCTGCATAGGGCAAAGATATCAGTGAGTTAGGTATTGTTGCCAGGCTCTGATCAAAACTACCCCAGAAAACATAAAAAGCTGGAGCATTGCTTGGCGAATTGAAAGCAAACACTCCA
The DNA here is from genome assembly GCA_013399055.1 of Ramphastos sulfuratus. Taxonomy (NCBI): domain Eukaryota; kingdom Metazoa; phylum Chordata; class Aves; order Piciformes; family Ramphastidae; genus Ramphastos; species Ramphastos sulfuratus. The sequence continues at coordinate 85,674 of WBNM01034574.1, read as the reverse complement.
TGAAACAAATCTGCTTTCATAACACTGATGGATGATGGATTTATTAAGTTCATTTATCTCACCCAAAATGGCTCACGACTTCCTGTGTATTTGCCATTTAAGTGAACCAGTAATAAAGTTTGATTTTAAGCTGCAAATGGTAGGAAAATACAATTAAATTGTATCTTGCAAATGTCTCAGTTGAATATAGAGTGAGCTACCCATCTAAATTCCATAGTGGGTTTTTGTGTCTTTTACTGCACATCACAGAGACAAAGTAACACAGCACCTTACAGTTCAGAATTTGACTCACATTGATTGGCTGTGTCATGCATCCAGCCATAATGCCATTTCTGGACTCATGGTCCAGCACTAGACATAATCTAATTCTAATTCTGGGACTAATTCTGCAAAAACACTATCTGTATCTCCAAATGTAGAGTTAAAACTTGCTTTCAGTAAAATTCATGATCAAATACCTTTTCTTTTCTTTTTTTTTTTTTAAATTCTACAAATGTAACTCACAAGTTCCCAGGACACAAACTCATATGCAATACAGCTGCAAAACCTTATATTTATCAGGAGATTAATTTAACCCTGAAGCAGAAATGTATGACCCTCTGCTACTTTAAGTAAATAATAGCAGTGATATCTGTTGTACAATAGTGGTGTTATTATGAAGGAAGTGATACTGTAATTGTAAGTGGCATATGTCTCATATGTAATAGCAAGGCTCAGAGTGAGTGCCAAGAGGATGGACCCATGCTCTGCTCAGTGACACCCTATGACAGGACAAGGGGCAATGGGTGGACATTGAGGCATAGGAAGTTCCATGGAAACATGAGGAAAACTTTTTCACTGTGAGGGTGACAGAACACTGGAACAGGCTACCCAGGGGGGTTGTGGAGTCTCCCTCTCTGGAGATATTCAAGATCCGCCTGGTTGCATTCCTGTGTGATCTGCTCTAGGTGATCCTGCTCTGGCAGGGGGTTGGACTGGATGATCTTTCAAGGTCCCTTCCAACCCCTAATGTTCTGTGATTCTGTGATAGCTGTCACCAGCAGTCATTTCAGTCATGCCAATTACTACCAGTAAGAAAATATGACTCGAAGTATTTTGAGCATTTGTGCCAATTTTTTCGGTACACTCTTACTTTATGCCACTGTTTTTCTGTGTTTTAACTTTTTCCTTCCTACTCTTACTCTTTCTTATTTGTTTCTTTTTTACAATCTTAACTTGCTTCCTTCTGAATTCACCTCCCATCAACAAGTCACATATTTTCCTTCAGCAGCTTCATTTCTTTCTCAACTCATTATCAAACTAGGTTTGTTTGGCCTTATTATAGCAAGGTTTTAATCGGTGACAGGAGAGAACTGCACTTGTTGGTTTGGGAGATCTCTTCAAGTCTTATATTTCTTTCTTGTTCTCTAGCTCACTAGACAAAGCCTGGTCATTTTGACAGATTTGTATCATTATTGGGCTTCAGTGTGAGCATCTCAATGCAGTGCAGCATAAAGGAAGAAAACTGGGAAGGAATTTACTTTTCCCAGAGCTCTCATTTCATATAAGGAACAGAACTCTTTATCTGTTGTGCTTATCTTGCTTTTAAAGGTTGGCTTTGTAGCCAGGTGGGTAGGCAGCATTTATTTCTAACGTAAAAATGTTTTCAAGCTTCATGTGCTATATGGCCCACAAAGAGGTAAAACTCCAGCCTTTGGGCAGGCTGTCCAAGACCTCTGCTCTAGGCAGCTGCCTGCAGCTTTGAATTCTTGTTGCGGGTTTTGGTTTGGTTTGGTTTTTTTTAGAAATATCTTAATTTTAAGGTATTCTAATTTGATCAAGTTCCTTCTCCTGGCAATCGGTCACTGCCAGATCCCTTTCTGATCAGTAACGGACTAATGCAACCTGGGAGCTACAGCCCAGGCAATGGAAAACATTGCAGGCACAATGGAGAATGTATTTGCAAAGAACGTATTCTGCACCTGGACTCCATTTATTAAGTTTGCAGAAAGGACAGCTCCTGCCAAGAAGCCAGACACTCTGACCTTGTTTGAACCTGCCTGCTGCCTGCAGAGCAGGATCTATAGCGAGTGGGAGCAAAGGAGGGGCACAGGCCACACTGTTGCTCCTCAGGGACTCGCTACAATATGAGGGGAGTTAACGTTCACAAAGTGTTTTACTTTTAAAGCCTGTATTGTTTCATCTCGTCACAGGCTGTAACTTTGCTATTGAGTTATATTGCTGTGTCTAGTCGGGGCGTGTGTTTGTATGCCGGTGTCAATCATTTCTTTTCGTACCCTTCATCAGTTCCATCCCATGGAGTGGCAGGTGGTTCTTGCTCTTCACTCTGTTGATGCTGTTTGGGTTTATTATACCATTTTTCCCCCTCCTCAAACTTTATAACCTATTGAGGTCTAAAATCTCTAATAAACAGAAAGTTAAAAGAGGGGGGAAAAAAATCCCAGCATGCAAAGTTAATACAGCTTGGATTCAATACTTAGCTCATCTTCAGCAAGGCTCTAGTTTTCCCACTAAGACATGAAATTGAACTTATCCCATAATACGGTTCTCATTTAGGATTTAAAGACATTAGCAATCCATGCAAGTCTTAATGATCACGCTTGGCTCTCAGATACTGCAGAGATAAGTGTCCTGAAAATAGCTAAGCAGAAGAGATACAGATACTGTTTTCCCTGATAAAAGCTAGGAAGAAAAATGCTTCAAAACAACAGATTACCTAACTAAAGAATTACCTTTCCAGACAAATAAAATATTTACTTATCCCTTTGAAAAAAATGGGGGAAAAGAAAGCCACTGAGATGTTTGCTACTTAAAACTGCTCTTTCCAGTCTTGAGAGCAGCACAATACTAAAGATTGAGTTTAATTTGACATCTGCTGGACGACTTTATTTAAAACCAGGCATATCCTTTGGCATTGTGCTGACTGGAGACTTTATTCAGCGCATTTGGCATGATGTGGTGCATTTTGACTGTCTACAAAGCCACTTCCGGGGCTATGTAGAAAAGCTTTCTCCTAACCTTAGACTTGGCCATAGGGCCACAGGGGAGAGATCAGCCCAGGAAGCAAAAGGGAGATCAGGGGAGTCACCATCCCTCCTGGCTAGCAGTGCCTTGGCCAAGGGTGCCAGTGGGTGCCAGAGAAGATGGGTTTTGTATGAATATCTGCCCATCAGGAGGAATAGGGACAGGAAACAGCCCTCCAATTTTACACTCTATAACACTGGCAGGTTGTCATCCTAGAATCTTTGTTACCACTGATCCAGGCTCAATTTGAACAGGTTAGAATAAAGTGAAATAGTGTCCTATAATTACTCCAAGAATGCTCCCAGAACCCAATTATATCTGGTTTAGCCATTTAATACTAACTCAGAAGGTTTGGTCACACCTTTCCCTTTGTCTGGAAAAGAAAAGCAGGAGGGAAATTGGCACTTTGTTCAGAAGTGTAAAGGTTAAAGATGACTAATTAGGTTTATCTATATAGGGCTGGTCGTAGGTTAAGAAAAAATTTAAATGCATAAGTAACTGAACACTCATGCCAGGTATGATCTAGACCTGGAGATGTAGAGGGGAAAAAGTCCTGAGATCATGAGAGTGGTTGGTCCCCTGGCAGACTCTCAGGGCCAAAGGCACTCCAGCACTGAGGGATCCCTGGCCACCACAGGGACTAATCCATGGTGGTCAACCTCCTTGGGTCCGCCTGTGACAGAGGCATCTCCCCCCAGGGCTGCCCCATTAGCAGGGCATGCCCAACATTGCAGTTGTTTTCCATCTGCTGGAGACTGTCAACACCCTGGTGTCACTTCTAGGAGCTCTGGGTAAGTGGTAGAGCTGCTTGCTAAGCACAAAAGGTGCAGGGTGCAGGAGAATTAGTGAATTGGAATGAAACAAACTGGAGATCCCACAACAGGGTGGCATAAGGTTTCCCACATTTGTCTTTTGCCACTGTTTCAGTTATTACAACCACCACCACCCCCCCTAAAAAAACAAAAAAAAACCAAAAAACAAAAAACCAATATTTCAACAAGTTAAAACAACAGTGAGAGATATCTTGTGTTGTGTCAAAGCCAGATACTAGATATCTGCCGTGACTTGGGGCAAGTGGTTTGTTTGTGGTGGGATAAATGTAATTTCAACTCAATCCCATTCCTGGAAAGAAAGAGTTAGTGGGGAAAGATCACAATGATAGTCTGGCTTCCCACTGTACTGTTTCCAAGGAACTGAGGCAAGATCTAGCCAGTCTGAACACATTTTTTGTGCCCAGAATGCTGTTTGATAAAATTTTTAAAAAACCACTCCCAGTCTTGTTTGCAAAATCCAGCTCGTCTTCTTAAATACTATTTCAGCAACCAGAAGATAAAGAAATATATTAATACACTGCACAGAGCAGGAAGAAGAAAATGTAAGTCAAAACAGCCCAACAGAACAATTGGCACATGATAATTATCTGGTCATTTGAAAGCATTCGTTAATGAAGGGGAGCCCATTTGGATTTACTGAACTTTCTTTTGAAAGATTAAAGTTTTGGGCTGCTGCAACACAAGTACTGATTTGGCTCATTACAAGCAAGTTCCACTTAACAGCACAAGTAAGGAAAGGATATTGTTGTTTGTTCAGGGAAAATTATGAATGGAATTAAAAATTTATGGAAATGTTTTTCCCTAAGTAAACATGAAAGAAAAGGGAGGAAAATCCAGCAAAATGAAATATTATCAATGCTGGGTTTCTGAAAACAAACAAAAACAGACTCCTTTCTTGCTGAAAACAGGCTTTCTGGGAAAATAAAAATAGTAAGAGGACAATGTTCACTATGCTTTCATTTGGAATAGTTCATTCAGTCCTTCATAATCCTCTGTGAATGTCAGCTTCTGGCCAAAGACAACAAACTACTAGGCCTGTGCACATTGCAGACGTTTTAAAATAGTAAAGGTTTCCACCCATAAATACTACTTCTTCCTAGAGCTATAGGGAACACCCAACCCTGTCTTTACCGTCTCTGTTTCTTTGATGACTAATACCTTCTCATAAGCAGTTTGTTCTGATGTCACAAGAAGCAGAGAAATCACAAGCAGCTTTTAAAAATGTAATCCTTTTATTTCCAAGTAAGGGCCAGCCACTCGTTTCACTGTTGTCTCTGCAGTTTGGCACAACTTCAAGAGCTGTGGGACCAGTAATGGAAAGCAAAAACTTCATACATGTTGGTTAGAACAAGCAGCTATAACATTATTAACATTGTAAATGATTACTGTATTTCCAAGGAATAAGAAATATTGTTGAATGCACTGAAGAGGGCAAAGATTATGGAATCATGGAATCAACCACAGAATCATAGAATGCAGTGAGTTGGAAGGGACTTCTAGAGGTCATCTAGTCCAAGTTCCCTGCAGTAAGCAGGGGCAACCCCAGCTAGATTACTGCATATAAACTGCAGGCTGCCCAATTATGGAGCAGGGACAGTATCACCAGATCTCAGAGATTATTCCTATGCCATAAATATATAACATCAACTAAGCATAACAAGTAATTATTTCATTGATGGTTTATTTCTTTATACCCACAAAAATATTAGAAAATCTAAAGAAATTTCAAAGCCATTTGTGGATAAGCTGTAAGAAGGGGGGAAGGAAAACAAAACAAAACAAAACAAAACAACAACAACAACAACAACAAAAAACCCACTAAGTTCAGCAGGGAATACCAGTCCTGGTATGCAATTCAAACAGCTCTGCTCAAGCATCAGATTTGTGAAAAATGATGCTGTAGGACACACAGATATTCCAGTTTCCACTCATGGCAATCAGAGGCTCCTTACGCCTTCAGGCACTACAGGCATGCTCAGGTTAAAGTATGTCCCAGCACAGGCTCACCAATCCCCTCAGCCTCCTTTGGTCTTGCACAGCCATTGCCTCACTCATCAAAAAGTTCCTATCTTCTCTATCTTACTAAATAAAGCAATAGGTTTTTTTCTGACTTCATGACCAATTATGACTTTCAGTATTGACTATGGTTCTTATAGTATTACATCAGTTTTGTTAATGATGGCTTTGCTCCAGTTATACTTATTAGACTGGTATTTGTTTAGTTTTGGGTAGCTGAAATAATAACTTTGTGAAGCTTATCTTTCTTTAAGGTCGTTTTCCTTAATAATGGGGGAGGAAGGAGCTACCTTCCTTTCTCACTATGACTTTGCAAAGATTTTAAGGAGCTCAAAAACTGCTGAGCATTGAAATAATCTGGAATTATTTACAGAGATCTTTGTTTGAATTTGAAGGGAAGTTTAGAATTGGTTTTGCTTTACTCGAATTGTTCCTTTTACCACAGTAGATGCAGAGAACCTGGACAGTCTCAAACACAGATGTGCTTCAAAAGCACTCAAAAATGTAATAAAGAACTTTGAAGAAAAAATAGAGAACAGAAACAGTGACAGAAAAGACAATCATTTCTGGCAAGTTCTCAGATCAGTTATGTCCCTGGTTTAGCCCTAGGTTCAGAAGGTAAATTTAAAATCCTGCTCAAAACATCAATACTCAAAAGTAATCATTTGAGTCCATGTGTAGTTTTGTACTGTTTCAGTCTGGCAGTGTAGAATCAGTAGAAAAGATTTTCAAGCTGCAGGTCAAACAAGTGTTAGTCAAAGTCCTTCTCAAAATATGTCTCTCTATAGTTTTAGAAAAGAAAAAAACCAGCTTTGAACAAAAAACACAGAAAACAAGACTCGTGAACAAACAGTACCCACAAATCTAACAGACAGGTTAAGTTTGTATTTATGATATTAGAAAATGAGTAAGTTGTTGACTAATAATAGCCTGCGGTGAGAGAAATGGCGAACATAATTATTAACAAATTATTTGTGCCGATAAAAGCGGAGCGAGTGATACCTGATTTGGAAGGGCAATGTGACACATCTATGAATGTCTGTTTTAGTATTTTTTTGTGGCAGAGGATACTGCTAAATTATTTGAATTCACACTTCCAGTGCAAAACCAGTAAGTTTCAAGTAACATATACAGATGATTAATCATGCAGTTTGTTAATACTAGTCCAAATGCTCTCCTCTGTGAAGACAAAGGAGACCACCACTGTGGGCTCAGGACAGCAAGCACAGAGAGAAGAGAACAGGAGTCTAGCAGAGCACCTTAGCTGCTGCTTGGAAGGAAGGAAGATTTACAAGCCCAAAACCAGTAGGCCTTTCTCTGTTGCCCCACCATGCAAATCAGGTGCAGGCAGAGCACTTTCTTGAGCCTAGGATGGCTCAAGGAAGTCAGCATGCTTAGATACACCACAGTACATGGTTGGCATGCAAGATTCAGCTCCAGATTAAAACAAAACAAAACAACCCACTACATTTAGGCACATGAGACAAAAAATTAAGTTACTAAACACTCACTTTGTGAGTTGTCCTAGAGTATTGAAGGCATCTGTACAGGACTGTCAGAGTGATACAGGACCTATGGAAGTGCTGCACATTTCTTAAACAGAATGTTCCACAGCAATGGGCTCTCATCAGCCCTGCTTTGACTTCCATTGTTACTGATGGTGAGCTAGTCATGGCATCCAGGAGAGTCAGGGAGGAGACTCTAGACACATAGCTAGAGATAGCTAGATAGCTAGCACATACATAGATGATTTCACAAGGTGCCTGTCGGGGAGGGGGTAATTGGGTATTGTGAGACGATATTATAAAAATATCAATATATAATTTATTAATATTACATAATCAGAACTCGCATCAACCCCTACCACCATTTAATAACAATAATAACAATAA
>WBNM01034574.1:0-77824 GCA_013399055.1 Ramphastos sulfuratus | reverse complement strand
GGACCCCAGACTTAGTGGCGCCAGGTCCTTTGTCCCTTTTCCCGCAGTTGCTCTCTCCCCAAAACAGCAGAAAAACATGTCTGCATAAGCCAGGACATGTACAAGCCCAAGAGGCCTGTTTAGGCCTACCACGACAGTGCCTCATCTACAATACCCTGTCCCCATTAATGACAACTTGCTTCTTGCAACTCACCATCATCTGCCTCACCACATTTGTGGCAGATCTGCCAGATGTGCAAGTGGCATGCCTGCAGCAAGCCTTATTAGTTAGTGTCCATGCCTGGAAAAAAACAACCACTTTCTAGGGCTAAAATCCACTATAATTAATTAAGTGAGTTTGAGATGTATTTCAAAACCTATCGCACCGAAAACTATGCTAATAAAAAATTTAAAGGGCTGGTTTAATTCCCCTAAGGCAACATTTTCAGCTTTGGAAGACTGTAACTTCTTAGTCAATAGTTTCTCAAATATATCTCAAAGTTGCTTAATTAGTCAGTTATAGTTGAATTTATGTTAAAAAGGGGATTATGGAGGCAGTCGTCGAATAACTACAAAAGATGTGACTATGCGAAAGTGATGCTATAATGTTAATATGGGAAGACCCCCAGCTGTAGTGTGTGCATTAATTCTCTGAGCGTGTTTGTAAAGAGCTAGATATTTTCAGATAACTAAGAGCAGCTCAGGTTATACTTTCACCTGGATACTTAAATAAGAGCCTTACACTGTCTCTCCTGAAAACCTAAATTCCATAAAACCTGTCAAATGCTAGGCACCAGATTTTTAGGTGGTGTAAACTAAAGCTGCCACACAGCTTTTCCAATTTACATTGTCTGAAAGAACTGGCCAAATGCCAAGATTGGTAGAAAAGTAGATCCTTTTCTTCTTTGGTTTCATTTTCATATACTTCTGCACTTCCTTTGCACAGTTACAGGCTAGAAACAGAAGAAACAAAGTGTTCAAAATTAAAATGCGCACTTGCCCTATTTTCTTCTCAGCAAAGCAATGGAAATTTTGTGAGCTAGCCAGTCTTCTGAGATTTGGCAAATTCTTGAGGTTTGGATAATAAAAATACAAGACAATTCCCACAGGTATATTTTTCACCTTTTTAATATCTTTTATATGTTGTATTACTTTCATGTGATGTTTCCCATAGCTCTGTTGTGATGAAATGTAGAAAATTCATTGAGTAACAGTCTACTTACAAAAGCCAGCACTGGCAGTGCACACATCTACTGAGGATGAATCTGAGATCATCTTTCCTTTAGTAAAGCACAGTACAGAAGCACAAGGTGTCATTTTTGGACTCTGTAACCTAAGACTTTGAAAGTCTACACCTTGTCTGCTGGAAACTACTCCACTGTAGCCTGTCTTGCAAATAAGCCTTGAAAATCCCCAGATCCCTTTCACTAGATATTGGCATCAGCATACACTAGGAATGCCTTGGTTGCACTCCCTGACTGTAGTGCATGTGGGTTCAGCAGAAGGCCACATCTGAAAAGCCTGATGTTTCCAAAAGAGCAAAGACTTGACGACTGACACATATTCTTCCAACTCTCTCAGAGGTATGCAATAGACTATCGGGAAGAAAGAAGACACAAACATATTTCTCTAAACATCCACATATCCTTGAAGCCTATTTTCTGCAAGGTCCTCCATCCTGGAGGCAGTGTGTTGGGTTGACATTGGTGTAAGCACTGCACAAGTACCCAGACAATAGAAAGAGAAACGCTCCAGCTCATGTTCTTGCAAAACTAGACCGAAATGTGAGCAAAGGCACAGCTGGCTAGCTGAAAAGTGAAGAATAAAAATACAAACACCCTATAGCTCATAGAGTCCAAGAATCACAGAATGATAGGGGTTGGAAGGCACCTCTGGAGATCATTGAGTTCAACTCCACTGCTAAAGCAAGTTCACCTCAAGCAGGTAGCACAGGATTGTGTTTAGGCAGGTTAGGTAGGACTATCTCCAGAGGAAGAGAGTTCTTAGTATCCCTACTCATTCAAAGTACCTCAGATAATTTTCTACCCAAGCCACCTCTAGGAAAAATAAAGAAAAAAATAGAAGAGTAGCATAAAGCTTGTTATTACCCTCTATGAAAAGCCTAGAGGTCTCCAGTCTTACATATCCTCTCCTCTTCCATCATCCTCCATAGCTGTCAGAGAAAGAGCTGAGCAGGTAAGGCAAGACAACATAGGTCATTATTGGAGGTCTTGCACTGAGGTTGCTTAGTCACAAGCACTAGAAGAGCAACAACAGTCTTGAAGAGTTATTTAAGGTGAGGACATGCTTCTGAGAACTGAAGTAGATTGGTGCATTTGTGCCTCAAATTGATAAATGAGCTAAAAGCAAAGGAAGTTGAACCCAGGTGTGGTGGATTTCCCATATCTGTCTCCAGTTCACATGTTCAAATATGCTTAATGCCACACTACAATTCATACCAATCCATATTCTTCATTCTCTCCATAAGCAATTTAATTTTTCTTCCTTCTCAAGGTGTCCTGAAAGAGTTCATCAAAACAAGGAGCATTTTCCAACCTCTCATTTATAAGTAAATTTTTGCACTGAATTACACCGCCATCAATTATTAAATTAAGATTGCCATTAAATATGACAATAAAGAATCTTATCAATATTACGTCTGTCACATAAAAAAATAAAAAACTTATGTGGACGTAATCTGTTCATTGGTTTATGACCCCAGAGATCCCTAGAGAGTGTCACTGATGACACAACATCCCCAAATGCTGTGTTTCATATGTGATATATCTGAAAGATGTGCAAATCCAGATGTAAGCAGGCAGCTCCCTTTGGTTACGCACACGAGGAAGCTCCACAGAGCAAGTTATTTTAGCTAAGGCTGGCAATAATTTATTCTGAATATGTTGCCTCTATATCTGTTTCAGTCAGCAGTGGCATAGGAAGAATGTGAACTTTTTTATTATATCAACTCACTTTGAGCCAAATTACACTTCTTTTTGAGTATCCGCCATTGAAAACATAGGAGACGTGTGGATCTAGATATTAGCACCTTCTAAAAGTTGGCTCAATAAAAGCTGTTTAGCACTTAAACATGGAAGCTGTTGTCAGCTTTACAGATGAGGAACTCATTCCAAATTTTGGAAATGGAAATTCTGATTTGATGTATACTTTAGGCTTATTAAGAAAGTATATTTTCTAGGCCACAATTCAGTTAAAATTAACTCCAGCTCCCAAGTTGTCACAATCCACAATGACTATGGAAGTCATAAAAAATGAACCTGATGTGGGTTCCTCTACTATAAGAAGAAGAAAATGTCCCTTGGAGCTCAGACTCTTTGTTCCAAGGAGCCATGGGACAAACAGAATAGCTAATCTTACTGCCTCAGCTTTGAAATATGATTAAAAAGAAAAATGTCTTAGATTTATTCTAAGAAACACTTTTCCTTTTTTTTTCTTTAATGCTATCAAACACTGGAGTAGACAACAATAAAAAGACACTGTTGTATGTTTATTGACTCTATTTTTTTCTGTCTTCTAGACTTTAAAAAGGAAATTGTGAGAAGTAAAAAAAAAAAACCACACTCCAGTGGACATAGCTTAAATCTGATTTGAGATATTTATTTCTGGAATATTACACTTGATAGTCTTTTTAATATATATTATTTTCCTTTCTTTTTTTTTTTTCTTGCCTCCTGAAAAATCAAGTCTGCTGAAGATCTCTTGGTTGTTTTTGAAAATGTGGGAATTACTTGTGCCATTTGTCCCTCCATGTCTTCTGTTAGTCCAAAACACTTATTTGTCCTTTCATATGGTCTCATTGCTACTGACACAAGGTCTTTTCCTTAGTCACATCAATTGCAACAGCCTTCCTGTGAGTCTCTTTAAACCCACCTCTCTGAAATCCTGGCTGCAGAAATGCCTTTGCTGTTAATTATTAGCTTAGCTCTACCCCCATTTCCTTATTTTTAACTTGAGCTTAATATCCTGAAGGCAACGAGAAATCTGTCCTTTGACTTGAACTAGATCAAGTCAAGTCACACCAAAAACTTCAGAGAAGATTCTTCAAGTCTTCTAGCACACAGACCTAAGGACCAAAAGTCAGCAGCTTCACAGTTGAGATGCCAGCTAAGAGATTTCTTGTCCTTAGGAAGTCATATATTCAGGGTCCCAGTCTCCAGCTTTGTTAGATGGGACACTGGTTTATCACTACTACAAAAAGATGGAGTGAGGGCATTTATTTTAAAGTACAACTGAGCAGCAGTCTGAAAATCTAAGGTGCTTCACTGACTAGGTCTTAATAAAAATGTTTTTTCATACTATCAATAATTTATTGACAGTTGGCTGCCAGGCTCACACTTGCCCACTAATTTGCTCCAGATCTTTGCACAATTTGATGGACCAAGGCCAGGACAGAAAACAAAAAAAAAAAAAAAGGACAAAACAGAATCCATCCCTCTTGAACCCTCTGCCCTTTCCACTCTGAGCATGATCATACTCCTCACTTTGCTGGGAACTGATGTTCACAGTGTGACTAAGAAAATGATTCAGTTCTGAAAGCCACCATGTGATTTAGTGAAACAAAGGGCTGACCTCCCCAGCAGCAGCACCAGCCGCTCCTGAAATGTCTAACAGGCAAATGCATTAGTATGTTCAGCCACCATGCTGGCTAATGACTAGACATTTTCGAACATATGGGATCATTATTCCAGCATATCATCAGTGAACTTTCCAGAAAAGCTAATTAAAGGGCCCTTTAAATGCTTACCACAAAGTTGAGTTTTATCACAGCTCCTCACTTGCATTTGAAGAATTGTGCTCTCACCACCTCTCTGTTTCCGACAATCACTAAAGATGAGTAAAGCTAATTAAACAGATCTTTAATTTTTTAATCATAACTTACCTTGCCTTTTATTTCCTCTGCAGAAAGACTTCATTTCCCACTGACACAAAAAGGATTTAGAATGCACTTGTGGCCAGTGTCTACCGACAGCTTGTCTTCCAACTTACCTTCTTTCTTACACATCTCTTTCATAACTGCCTCTGTTCTTTAATGATTATTGCAAATGACATTAAAAGATAATTTATAAATGCAGGAAAGAAAGGTCATTTTCCTGGCCAATAGCTCCTAACAAGGGGTAAATTCTCTGGACAACTTTTTCTGCTGATCAGAATAATGTGCTAGGAAATGTGTAGGTGACCAAAATCTCCTGCAAGAATGCAGAAACAAGCTTTTTCACTTCCTTGGGAAGCAATTTTGCTTATAGGGATGTATCCTTTCAAGTGAAAAACAACAACCTGCAGACATGAGGCAGGTGAAAAGACTGTTATCTACTTTGCAAATCAGAATCTGGGACATCTTCAAGGAGAAAAATCTCTCAGGACTCCAAACTGTGAAAGTAGCATGGACAGTGTTGTGACATCTAAGTCCATACAAAATACTCATAATGGAAGTGTGAAGTATTCAAGTAAATAAACCCATCAGTGATTACCTCTTTTTTCATTGTTAGGTATACCATTGCCAGTTACTTTAGTAGAAGAACACATATGGTTTTCAAGCTTGTTGGATGCAGTGCAAGGCACTATGATGGGCTGCACAGTGGATGACAAGTGTTCTGTCTTAGGATGATACCAGAGGAAAGAGGTATCAGGATTACCAATAAAAAAGACATTTTCCCGTCTTTCATTAAAAATATTAAAATTCTCCTTCGGAAGGTTGGGAGAAAAAAAAAAACAAAACCACAAACATCCAAAAAAAATCCCAGTACCATTTTGAGCACAGGATCACAGGATGTTTGGAATTGGAAGGAATCTCCAGACATCACTGAGTCCAATGCCCTGCCAGAGCAGGACCATAAGTCAAGTCCTGCCAGAGCAGGACCATAATCAAGTGCAGGTCATACAGGAATGCATCCAGACGAGTCTTGAAAGTCTCCAGACTCCGCAACCTCTCTGGGCAGCCTGTTTCAGTGCTCCATGACCCTAACAGTTGTGCTGGTTTGAGGCTAATTGGAATATTTTAATGGAGANCTCTTCACACCAAGGCATCATATATTTATAAACATTTATTAGATCCTCTCTGGGTCTGCTCTTCACCAAACCAAAAAGCCCCAGGTCACAGAATCGCCGAATGTCAGGGGCTGGAAGTGACCTCAAAAGATCATCCAGTCCAACCAACATCCCATAGCAGGATCACCTAGACCAGATCACAGAGGAACACATCCAGGTGGGTTTTGAATATCTCCAGACAGGAAAACTCCACAATGCCCCTGGGCAGCCTTTTCCAGTGCTCTGTCACCCTCACAGGGAAAAAAATTCCTCCTCATGTTTACATGAAATTTCCTGTGCCTCAATGTCCACCCATTGCCCCTTGTCCTGTCATCGGGCATCATCGAACAGAGCCTGACTCCATCCTCCTGGCACTCACCCTTTACATATTTATAAACATTGATAAGGTCACTTCTCAGTCTCCTCTTCTCCAAGCTAAAGAGCCCCAGCTCCCTCAGGCTCTCCTCGTAAGAGAAATGTCCCATTCCCTTAGTCATCTTTGTGACTCTGCACTGGATTCTCTCAAGCAGTTCTATGTCCCTCTTGAACTGAGGGGCCCAGAACTGGACACAGTACTCCAGATGCAGCTTCACCATGGCAAGGTAGAGGGGCAGGAAACCTCTCTCGGTCTACTACCACCACCCCTTTTAATACACTCCAGAATGGCATTGCCCTTCCTGGCCACAAGAGTACATTGCTGGCTCATGGTCATCCTCTCATCAACTAGGACCCCCCCAAAATTCTTTTCCCCTTCACTGCCTTCCAACAGGTCTGTGCCCAATCTATACTGATACCTGAGGTTGTTCTTTCCCACATGCAAGAGTCTACACTTGCCCTTGTTGAATTTCATTAAATTTCTTCCTGTCTCTCAGTCTTTCCTCATAAGGCAGTGTTCCAGCTCCTTCATCATCTTCACAGCCCTCCATTGGACTCTTTCAAGTAGATCTTTGTCCCTCCTGAACTGGGGAGCCCAAAACTGAATGCAATATTCCAGGTGAGGTCTCAGCAGGGCAGAGTAGAGGGGGAAAAGAACATCCCATAAGCACATTTTGATGGGCTTTTCTACATGAAGGTGGCCACTACCTATAATATGCACCATTTGATGTGGCTACTCAGGTAGCCAGGTCAGTCACATGTATGTTACTGAAGAGCTACAAGGAGGTCAAAATGTCTTGCTGCTTATTCATATAAAAGTACTACCTATTTACGACAGGTCATCTAACAAACAAATGAGGCAGAGCAGCACTACACAGTATCAGTACAGATCACATGACAGGGGGAAAAATGAAAGTATAGAAAACCACAAAAATGCTCAAATCTGTACCTGGATATAGATAAATAGAATAATCTCACCAACTCAGTAGTCAGAAAAGACATAATCAAGCAAAATTATTTTCCTTGTGGATTGTCACATTTTTCTGACCTGTCAAATATCAAATACCTGCTGTTTTCTGATAAGTAGTGAGCACACATTCTGATAGGGAGACATGTTAAAAATCTCTATTCCTTTGCAATGATCTGTGTGTAATACGACTTTGTCTCCCAGACCAGAAGATCTGCACCCACGTGGAAATGGAAACACGATGATTCATAACTACCTGGTCCTATTTCGACATGAGTATG
This sequence comes from Ramphastos sulfuratus, assembly GCA_013399055.1. NCBI lineage: Eukaryota > Metazoa > Chordata > Aves > Piciformes > Ramphastidae > Ramphastos > Ramphastos sulfuratus. Next base: position 70,177 of record WBNM01034574.1, on the reverse strand, counting down.
GATAGCTCAGTATTTTTTGTAGTTTTTAGAGCAGATTTCATCCAAGCTAGTAAAATGAAAAGTTTCTTCCACTTCCCCTACTAATAACAAGGCTCTAAAATGCAAATAGCCATAAATATAAAAAATTACTACTGGCAAATAACCTGACAGCTCAGCTCATAATTTGGGAGAGTCCCAGCGTGCTGTCCTAGCCCCTGCCTTCATGGCGTTATGCCTCCATACCATTCATAAGAAGCTGCTCGTGTCCCTTTGAGCATTCAATAGCCAATGAAATATTCATTTGCAAATTAAATGATGTCTTAAAAAATTGGAGCTAATCCAGTTCACACCACCTGAGGACTGTGCTAACTAACTGCCTGGAAAACAAAGGTGGAATTAAAATAACAGAGCCTCCAGGTCGTGGATGACGAGTGTGAATGTGGGGAGGAACATAGTGTTCACAACTGCTTCAAGGTCTGTAGCTGCCTTTTTTCCTGAGAGCTCGAGATTAAGACACCTGCATTTCAGTGCGTGTATGAACAATGCTACAGACAACTCAATTGAATTAATCAAGAATAGGCACTGGGTGTCATCTGGGAAATGCCTGGAAATAAGAGGGCTCCAGCTGGGAGTCTAGAAGGGCAGAGATCTCCTATAGGTGATGCAGCAGCTGCTGTCGCTGGAAGTCTTAGGTTCCTAAAGTATCTTAGGCCACTTCAAACTACAGACTGGAATTGGAGTAGTTATCTCTCAGCCTGAATCCCCAATACACCTTCCTGTCCGCACACCTCAAAACCAGAAGCATTATCCTGCTGCCTACAGGACGGTTTGTGAGAGGAATATGAAAACATCCACAGTAGGACTAATGAAGTCCACTGCTTTAAGTTGTGTGTATTTAACAAAAACATCGGCCAGTTATTAGAACTAGTAGGTTGAATGTTTTCTCTCCATTTGTGATTGCATTCAAGGAAGAAACAGAGAAGGTGGGAGAAAGCTTGAGGTCTTCTACCTTTGGGGAGACAGGGTTTTGTAACCAGGATACCATTTCTTAAAATATATCTATTTAACTGAGAGAATATGAATACATGAACCTGCAGAAAAATAACTAGTTCAACTCATGTCCTACTTATTTTAAGGATATTAAGGACATTTTCCTTTGTCTCTAGTAATCAGCAATAATCAAAATTTTCTTTTGCTTAAAGACTTTTATATTGTTACAGGACAGAAAACAAATACAGACCCTCACTAGGATTTATATACTTCTCAAAACATTGGATATGAGAGATATCCACAAAGACTTGGCAGATAAGACACTCAGCTTATGAGACTGGAAAAAGAGGATGACATTAGAGGTTAAATCTCACTTTACTGATTTCAGTGGCAACTCTCACTGACTCTTGATATGAAATTCACCAAAATAGCTTTAAATAAACACAATTATCACGGCTGAGGAGCTTCCTCATTTAGCTGACTAGTAATCATTTCAGTCATCCTTTTTCTCTTTAAAAGTAAAATTAAAGATATTTTGTATAATTTTCCCTGAGTCCATCAGCAAGGGTCCTTAATACCTGTGAAAAGAAATGTCAGTCAGAGGATCAAATGTTACCATCACCATCCACTCTGCAAGGGAGAGGAGGTTACATAAGACCAAAGGTTTTGGGTCTCCAGTGGCTCCCAAGAACTGCTCAACTGACATGTATGCATATATGTACCTTCACATACCCATTTAAATAATACCAAGTCCAGTAAGTATTATGAGCAGGATGCTTTGTTAAGCAGTAAATCTAGCGTATGACCAAAGTTCGGCATGCACCTAAGTCTGCAGACAATCATTAAAGAAAACTTTCCATCAAAGACTTTTCTCTAAGAACCCCCATAGCTAAACAAAGCTTTATCTCTAGATATGAAAGTGTGAGAGGCAGGAAACTGTGTTTTAGAAGTAGATACTGCATGGAGGCCCTCTTCGGTTGTCAGGAACAGAGCTACTCCATGAGGCACCTGGTGGAGGAGGTTTGTTTAATTTTCTTTAAGAAGATTCCCAAGGAGTTCATTCAAAGGGAAAAATGAGGAAGAACAATGCTTAAACTTGAGTACACAAAGGACACAAATGTATTTTCAAAAGTACAGATGAAGCACTGAATGCAAGCAACTAGAGCAAGTTGTACAGCTTAGATGAACTGTGGTAGCCCTGACTGAGTTCTTGGCCCAAAAACACTTCCATTAGAATTTCAGGGGGAAAATCATGCTTACAAATACATTCAGAAAAACACAGTGTCTCTCATTCAACTCCCCATCTCTTTGTGGTCTAATCCCCCCAGTTTCCAGTCAGGTTCTTTCTTCCCTGTTTTATTCAATAGAGAATGACCTACATAGCCAAGAATAAAATCAGATGGAGGTGAAACTCATTGTTAATGATGTAGATGCCAAATTATTATTTAACATTTAAATATGAACAATACTTAGCTCCAAATCTCATTTAATGTTCATGGATATCAATTATATTTTGTCATTTCTAGACCTGTGAAAATTTCATTTCTCCAAATGAGTTCAATAACTAACCCTCAGCCACTTGAAAAAAAAAAATCCTTCTATTCTCATAGTTTTTCAATAAGGTTATGAAAATATTAGTTCAATGGGATTTATATGGCCTGCTTGACATTCTTTTCTCTTGAAAAGTAAAATTAAAGATACTATTCAAAGCCTAGGACTCTTTCCAAATGCTAAAATATTTGTTCTCTGAATACATCACCATATGTGTGAGAAGATCAGACATGGGAACATCTTCTATATACTAACTCTTTGTTTACAAAGAGTTACTATAAACTCATGTGTAGTTTTTTTCTTTACAATGTCCATTTCATTGCTGTGGATAACACTGCACTATTTCAATGCAAAGAGACCTCTAGGAAAAGAATACAAACATTTCTAAATCTTGTACATCTACCATCAAACATTCACGAATGGTAACAATGGAGAACACTGAGCAGAACAAAGTTTTTGGAAAAGAGTTTAACTCTTGAAGGAGGAGTTCCATAGTAAGCTTCTTATCAGACTCCATTTGCAAGTTACATGGAGGAACAGGCTGCTTTAGATGCCCATATTCTTTCTTGAACTTTGGCACAAAGCCTTGAAACAGTGGCAGACAAGTCCTAAAGCATAAGGATTGTACTTTACAGCCTTTAGTCCCAACAGAAGCAGCAACAGATATGCAGTCCTAACAAACCCAGGGCAGGTTTCAGTTTCCACCAGCCCACCCTGCCTTACTCTGACTAGTAAAAGAAATAGCCATTGGACACCGTGCAATAGCACAAGCCTCTGCAGTCTCAGTCCTTGCTGGTTTCTGGCCCTGGGTTTGCCTCCCAACATTTTACTGGGATTGACTTCCCAGTGCAGATGCAAGGCTGAATTCCCAGTCCGGAGTCCTGACTCACACAGCCTGTTTTTAGTACTGTGCAGTGGTCTCAGCTGGTGCGCAGAGCCGATGACTGTTTTTTTCCATCCATGGTCTGAAAGAGCAGCTCTGAGTGAACAGCCTGTACAGCAGCTGTGCAGCCTGGGCCATCTCATGGGATGGGTTTTAATTTCCCCAGTTCCTCTTCATTCCACCCTCTTGGGTTTTACGTGGGTGGAGTTTTATTTCAGCCTAGATGTCTAAATCTGTTGCGTGAGACATAGGTGAAATCTGAGCCTCTTCCTGTATTGCATGTTCAAATTGCTGACCAGAAACACAATAGATTTTGTGGTGTAAAGGGACACCTGTTGAAAGTGTTCAAAGGCACCCCCGTCCATTTGCATTCCCCACCGCCTGTTTTCCTGTCTGTGCTCATGCATCTCTCTCTGAGCCACCCACCCAGTGTGTCGGGCAGCAATCATTGCAGCGCTGAACCGATTCAACATCTTGAAAAGCTAATTAACTTCATAAAAAATTCATATAGGCATGCAAATACTGTGGCCCAGATAAATAATTAACTGAACTCTTCCACTCCAGTGCCAGCATGCTCCAAGGCTGCCCCCTCTTGCCAGGCCTGCTCAATAATTATTCAAGACATGTGATGTGGACTTCATTTGATGATTCTCTTCAAGGTGTAAACCTATGCGGCAGCTTAATAAACAACATACATTGCACAGTCAACATTGATTTACACATCTTCTGAAGAGATGATGCATGAAATGATCAGAAAAGTCAATAATGCAAGCAAAATGTATGGGCTTGAGATAAGTAACAGAAAACAAAATCAATGCCTTCCAGCTATTATCATCATGAAGAGCAGTTCATAATAGATAACATTAAGTTTGAACAAGTTGCATCATTCCAATACCTGCAATCAGCTGTCACTTCTGACAATAATTGCCAGAACAGTATTCATATACGTGTATGCTACCTCTGCCTCTGATGCTAAGTGCATTTAGCTGAACAATCAGGGCAAATAATCTGATAAGCCAGATATTTTATTATTCTGACATTAAAAAGAGAGAGAGAGAGGAGCCCATTAATCATGACCTGTATTGCCACATACATACAAATACTGCACTGAAGAAAGCCAAAAAGCTTGCTACAGAGATACAGAAATAAGTACCAGAGGAAGAGCTGAGGCAGTTGATGGGATCACCCTATCACTACCTCTGAGGCATAAATTTTGTCAGGAGGAGGTAACTGACACTATCAGAGCACCTAAGTCACAACTGCTCACTCACATAGCCCAGGCAACAATACACCTCAGCTTTGTATCCAGAGCTTTACATGGGACTTATCATATGGCTTTACATCAAGGATTTCTGATAGCCCCAGGATGCAATCAATAAGAAAGCAACACAAGAGAAAGCTCTGACCACTAAGGGCTTGTCAACACAGGGAAGCTATTGTGAACCACAGGAGGGTGTGAATTCAGACTACAATGGCTCTGACTGTTTTGAAAGCTGGCAGACTGACACCTACTGAAGTAAACTCACACAAGGCAGTCTGAAGGAAGATGTTTCTATATGGAGAGATGGAGTTTAACTTTTATATCACAATAGCCCTCAAACCTACCTTTGAAAATATATCTCACAGTATTTCAGTAGTAATTTGTGTAACCTGTGCCACTAAGTAAAATCAGGAGGAGTTGCTCTCAGCATGCAGGAGGCTCTGCCAAACATGGCTTGGGCTATTTGTAGAAGCAGTCACCTTGTTTGCTGTGCAGAGAGCTGGTAATGACAAACAGAGCCCCTTCCCTCCAGCCAGGAGGATGAATTTGGCTTTGGCTGTTCACAGTCCAGCTTCAGCAAATTGATAATTATTCAATGACCATAAAAAATACATTGACAACCTCAAAGCAACTCCTAACAGAGCAGCAAAATTCTCACAAAAACACAACAGTGGTTTTGCCCTTTTCTGAGCAGCAGAGACACAGGAGATGCATTCCTCCTCCCTACAAGGTAGGAGCAGGGGTAGAACCTCACCAGGATGTAGGGTGCTGGCAGTCTATATCATTGTAATCATAACTATAGTTTTTTTCCTAGCACTGGGGAAAGAAAAGGAGAACAAGGATGATGAAGTGAAGGGAGCTTTGGGGAAACTGTACCCTGAATTGCAGTGAAAGCAGCGAGCTGATGGATGACCATCTCCACAAATTTATTTTCTAATGGTTTTGATTTGACCTGCAGATGAGAAGATGGTTTCAGATGAGTTCTGTTTTGGTATTTCAGGATATCATTCATCTCCCAAAACTAGAATCCAAGCTCATAAAGCACAAACCCACACAAGCTAAAACCAATCAGTAGCTTCCCCAGATCCCTCTACAAAGCCAAACCATTCAGTACCACACTGCTCTGCCAATAACAGTAACAAGTAACACTATGCTTGCTCAGACTGTAATTTTTCATATCTAGTGTGCTGTTGTCATATGATTTACTGTGCTAGCACTGAGAGCCATTGCCCAAGCCCTGTCTCTGCACTCCTCCTGATTTACTTAAATCTTTTTACTTTTATCAGCCCCAGGGAATGGGGACACTTACATGGTAACAACTGACAATTTGAACAGAAAATACAGAGAAAAGCTGTGTAAAGCAAGTGGCTGAGATTATAGCTGTTGACTTCTAATATTATTTGACAGATGAGACTGCTGCAATTATCCTCTGCTCATGGGTTCCATTACTGGAACAAGAAGCGCACAAAATAAGGGCAATTTCCCAAACAATATATAGGGCCACTTAACTTTGTCAAGAGCCATTTCTGCAAGTGAAGTCCTCCCTGGTTAAAGATACAAGGATAATGTGCTGGCAACTTCACACAAGCGTTTAGTGCATTCCACGTTAACTGCTTTTTCAGTTGTTCTTTTCCTGCTCTGCTTGAACCAAATAGGATATTATTTCTCAAGATATTTGTTTAAAGAATAACATTGTACTTACTGCTGTTCCCTCTTCCAGGAGCCTTTTGCTTTTTTTTTTTTTTTTTAAGAGGGTGTTTCAAAAAAGTTTGCAGCTTACAAGAGCACTTCAGAATTTTTCTGAGTTCTACATTCCCTACATCATCCTGTTCCCATGCACCCTCAATCCTCCTGCACTGGAAGGAAATGTAGCAGCCCCCTACACAGCTCCCCACTTTGCCCTTCTCTCTCCCTCTTTCTCTGGACACTTTGCCCCTGAGAGTTACCCCAACTCCCTACTCGACCCTGCAGCCTCTGCCATCCCCTGCCTTGTCCTGCCCCAACCTGCCCCAACCCTCCCTCCCTCCTCTACCGGACCTCAGTGTCATCTAGCACAGCTGTTAATGGGGAATGCCCTGCAGCACTGGTGGGAGGAAGTAGCTGACATGGCTAAGTCGTTCCTCGGTAGCAAAAAAAAAAAAAAAAAAAAAAAAAAAGTTATTCTGAGGGAAGGAAATCTCTCATACAGGCCAATTTGTATGCACAAAAGTGAGCAAATAATACCCAAGACACACATATCAGTGCATAAGTGAATCTCAGAAGAAGGGTGCAGGTTCAAGGTTTCCCTAAAGGAACTCACAGCAAAGGCAATAATCCTCTGATGACATCCTGTGCCAAGTCTGCCCACTGTATCTGATCACTGGAGTGTGAAAGAAATAACGTTAGTCCTGCTTTAAGTTCAAACCTCAACACAATCCTAGCAAGAGGATGTCTCTAGATGTCTGCCTACTGATGTCTCCATAACATATTTTTAAGGTTTTTTTAAGGTTGGCCCATTGCTTTGACTTATGGAGCTATTTATAGATCAAAAGGAGCTTCTTTCTCCAGGAGTGGAAGAAGCAATGAATTTTCTGAAAGCAAAGGTTTAAAAAAAATGAGAATGAAAAAAAAGAGGGAATAACCTGTGGCCTAGGCAGTAGTTATTAATTCTTACCTCCAATGCAACCTGTGCTGAACCATAGTGGGAGTCAGTATTTTTCAGTAGCTTTCCTCAGTCTCTTACAAGCACTCAAGTATCCTCTCTCAGATGTGCCTGGGACCTGGTGCTGCAGACCTAGGTGCAAGAAACCCCACAGGAGATCACTACACAAGCACTTGGAGGCTAAGCTCATGTTCCTCATCCAGCTCAGCTGGTGCTGATCCCTTTCCTTAGAAGATGAAGGTGTTGATCAGCCTGGGGGAGACTTTTTTCAGTCCTATTCAATATAATTCTGCAAGCTTTCATCCAGGAAACAGGCCTGACATTTCCTGAAATATTACTAAACACTTGGTTTCTGCACTACCTTATGGAAATGTGGTTCATGGTTCAGCCAAGGGCACAGTCATGGGTGATGAGAGAAAAAACAGACCTTGACCACAGACAGTAATATATAACTTCTCTCCAAATCTGTAAGTGTGACCACTCAGGGAAGAGATCAAGAGAGGAGAAAAAAGCCACCATCCTCCAAGCCCACCCTGGAGGAAGGGTCAGCCCACCCTTTCGCAAAACATATATCTTGGTCTTCACCAAGACACCTCCGCTAAAAGCATCGCTTAGGGTGTGCATGCAAAGTATCCTCAGATGCCTGGGAACAGGGATACAGTAATTTTTGACACTTTTTGACGCAAGTAAGATTTACATCAGCATTACAGAAAGCAAAATGAATCCCAGAAGTCAGTAGGAGAGGAAAGATAAGATGAGAGCATTCAAACCATAGACCCCAATATACTCCAAATAATACAATTCTGCTATTGTTAAAATTACTATATCCTGGTATCCAATTGAAAGCAACAAAATACATACTATTTATGAGACTTTTGCCTTTTACTTTCCTTCCTTCACCATGCCACTATATACTTCCATGGGACAAAGTGGCTCTTTCCTGGAGCAGTCTTTGCTGGAGGGCAGGCAGATGGCTACAGCCACAGACAAGCCCAGTTCTCCTCCTTGACCATGTGGCATTCAAAATCCTTGAAGATGTCTGTGCTGGAGACCCCAAGTTTCCTCCTGAATCTGGGTCACTGGCAGAACAAAGCCCTGCTGAAGGCACCTATGTGTGACACAGACCCATTAAGGACTGTTCCCCATCCAAGGGACATAGCAACAGCCAAGTCAGTTCTGCATAATTACAAGTTAGGCTTGGGGTGGGGGGAGGATATTATTATTTCCTGTTCAACCCCTACAGCCTTGGTCTCATTAGCAGGGGTCTCCTCACAAAAGCTATCCCTGCACCAGAAAGCCTCAGATTTGCCCTCAGCTCTTCCATAGGCATTGATTAGGTGTCTTTTTCCTTTTCCTCTTTAAGAAAAGAAAATCAAAAAGAAAAGGGACATGATTTAAAACTAAAATAGAATGAAGCACATTGTACAAAGGATTATTTCAAGTAATTCTCCTTGAAACTGTAACAAAGGAATGTTTCCTGGGGATTAAATGGACTGTCAGGTAATCAGAAAAGTTGTTTTAGGTTTCCTTGAGAAGAAAAGAAGCATTTTGGATGGATTTTGTTTCTGGTGCTTTGTGACACTTTACAGCTTATTCCCTCATGTCACACCAGTTTATTTCATTATTCATAAACATGTTGAATGCCAAAGTGATCTGAGAAGCTGTGGGGCTCTTAAATGCTTAACCACTAAGCCCTTTTCTCCCCATCCCATTGCAAATGCAAGGACCCAGCCATCTTGCTATCCTCCAGAGGGATTTTTTTTTTAACCACTACTCATCCTACTATCTTGCTTTTTATGAGGGTAAGATACCTAGTGTTTTACACACTGTACAGGACTCTGGGATGGCCTTGAGGGAAAAGTCACAGTTAAGGGAGACTGAATTTGTCCCCGGGGTTGAAGTGCAAAACCAGCACCCAGGGAACCTTGCACAGATGCTGTGTGCAGTCCTTATCCTTCTGTCAGGTACTCGGCTCATTAAAACTAAATTCCATTGCCACTATCAGTTCCAGGATGCCTCCCAAGCCCTCTCACCACAATTCCACCTTGCTTGCTGCTGCAGGGGCCTGGCTGTCCTTCCTGGTGGCTAAGACACTGCTTCCCATTTCCAGGATGGTAGATCTGCCACCAGACAGCTGCATGCTCCTGCCTGACTTAGCACAGAATTCAAAGGGATGTCTTAAAATGGCCCAGTTCTTTCCTTTAGGCCCAGCACCAAAAGTCCCTACAAGTGACTGCTCCTTAGCTGCCCCAGACCACATAGAATCATAGAACTGTAGAATGTCAGGGGCTGGAAGGGACCTCGAAAGATCATCTAGTCCAGCCCCCCTGCCAGAGCAGGATCACCTAGAGCAGACCACACTGGAACCCATCCAGATGGTTCTTGAATATCTCCAGAGAGGGAGACTCCACAACCTCCCCGGGCAGCTGGTTCCAGTGTTCTGTCACCCTCACAGTGAAAAAATTCTTCCTCAGGTTTGTGTGGGAACTTCCACCCACTTGTCACTGGGCATCATTGAGAAGAGGATGGCTCCATCCTCCTGTCACTCACCCCTTACATATTTGTAAGCTGTAAGCTCAGCTGCCTTCTTGCACCCTTCCCAAAGCCTTTGAGAGAGCAGGTGAGAGAAGCTGAGGCACAGGCATCTCCTGCACCCACTACCACACATCCAGCTCCACATCTATTTTATGCTGAGTAGAAATAGCTCCCCTCCCTCTGCTTGACCAAATGCAGCAGCAAAAAGAAGCACAACAGTCACAAGATATCAAGGCAGCCTCGACAGAAGGGAGAAAGTGTCAGAGATGCTCATCACCTCTGTGTGGAGGGACCCTCACCAGCCAGGGCATCTGGTTCCAGTTGCTACGCTGGCCTGAGCCCTGGCATTCTTTTGGACTACTCAGTGATACTGGGTGCCCAAGCAGTAAAAGACACCATACCCATCTGTGCCCAAGCAGTTGGTTTCTGCTGTAGCAGTCAGCCTTTGTTGCTGAAAAAGGTAAGGAAAATGGGGCTACTGCATCTGGAATGGGGGCAGCGATGGCTACCAGAAATGTGCTGCACTGTCAGGTGTGACAAATCACAGACTTGTTTTGTTGTACCAGATCAGGAGTTGAGTATTGGTCCCTACACCATGAACAGCTTCTGTTTCCCACAGGATCACAGAACGTAGCTCTCCACATCATGCATTATGCTGAGCCTGCTCCAATCTGGAACAATTGCTCCTTCATGTGTGTCTTAATTTTATCTCTAAGCAAAAGAGAGAAAGATTTGATGCTATTAATGGCCCTACAAAATGGTGATTTTTTTTTTTTTTTAATCTAAGAACAGGGTTTTCTTTTCCATGAACTGCTTCTTTCTAAAAGAATTTTGATTCCAATTATTCAGACACCTGCTGGTGTCTCAGCAGCCCCCTTGGAAGCAGCAAACCTTCTTAGGCTGAGCAGCTGAAGGAAACAAAGCCCAGAACAACGTTGTACAGGAGAAACAGTATACACACCAGAAAGGCGGAGAGCACAACAGCAAATGTGTTATTAGTCTGACATCACAAGGGTCTGCTTGTTTGTTTGCTTTCTGCTTTTATATCCTGATGCTCTCTGTTGCTGTGCCACATGTTGAATTTTCTTGATTAAGTTGAGACTTTTATTGTGTAGTGTGCCCAGAAGAATTACAGAGGGGAAGGAGAAACCCCCACTGCATATGGTGAAGGCAGTGAGATGGATACTGAATTCTTCCAGCTTGAAATGACAGGCACTACAAATAAAGCTCTTTGGTACCTTCTTTAAGATGTAGCATGTGCATGCCCATCTCAGCGAATATACCCTGGGAAAAGTCAAAAGCAGGATTAAAGATGCACAGCAAGGGAAATTTTAAAGCTGCCAGTAGAAGTTTCTTCAGATGCATTATGTTTGTATAGCGCCAAGCACCATAGCAGTTCTTACTCTATAATAGTAATTCATTGATTTTTAATTTTTGTTATTATTACGTAATGGCAGCATCTAATAGACCTTTCCAAGCCTGTAACTTTACATATAAAAGTGTCCACCGAAACTACTCGAGCTCCCCTCAGCTCAGTATGCAACGAATGGGATTGACCCTCCTGGCCAGATCATCTGGGTTACATCTTTCAGCCTCATTTCACTCCTTCCTCTGAGGGCTGAGTTTTGCAAGACATAGACCAACCTTGAGACAGCATCAAAACCTCTACGATGGGATTTCCTCACTTGGAAACAGGCTTCAAGCAGGCCTGTAAACCCTGCTGAAGTTTGTTTTATGGTGCCAGAGAAGCACAAAACAGCTCTAGCATCTGGCCTCAGGGGCTCAATCAGTTCTGTATGAATACTCATATGATGCAGTTATCATCAGCAAAGCTCATAGCTAAGCGCTTTGCTACCAAGTCTCATGGCTTTGATTTAAGGAGCTCCCAGTAATCTGGGACACTACAATTAACATATTTAATAGAGCGACTAATGGGAAAGAAAGAGGAGAGAAACCTGTGTATAGCAGCTTATGCTGATGCTAGGGCTGGAAAGAACAAAACCCAGAAGTTTCAAACTACAAAAAGGGCACATGGAAAGTGGTTAATTTCTCCCTTTTAATCTGCACAATGTAAGGGAAAAAAGTAAAAATCACCGAAATTAGCTACCAGTAATCTCAGATTGATTTATCTTTTCAAAGGTAACATACAGGATTTAAGCATTCACTTTGGGACATTTTGACAAGCCTGTTCATCAAAAGCCAGGTGATCTGCACTTTCTGGACACCAAAACCTTCCACAACATTTTGCATAGTGGCACACAAAGGCTGCAGACTTATTTTAAATACATACCTCTGTTTCCTACCTGCAGGAGATCACAAACTCTGCAGCTGGGTTATTAAAAGTGTTGGGCAACAGCTAAGGGTTTAATAAAGGTATCTGTAGTTGTTACAGATGAGAAAATGGTAATGAAATTAATACAGTTTATAAATGGGAAATAAAGAAAAGTAGAAGCAAGTCCCTAGTTATGAACAGACAACCTTACTGTAATTGCTACAAATCAAACACAACACTTACGGTCAGCTGGGCACTTATTGCACTGATTTTGCTTGGAAACTAAGACCAGCTTCAGCTGGCTTAGAAAAGCAGCCAACAGTTCACCTGATGAATGGGCAGGTAATAATAGTATAGTACACACCATAATGGCAAGTTACAGTATTATGCTGCTATAACAATTGACAGACAAAAACTCTAGCAAGATAGCCATATGACTAACTACATATTTATCTTTTTACAGTGTCTTTTACATGGTTGTGTCATCATCTCCTAACCAAGTGTTCTAACCCCAAGAAATAGTTTCAAATTATATACAAATAGGTACCTAAATAACCTGGATTCTGCCTTGGTTTTACTGTGTGCAATATGCCACATAGAACATTTGCCGCATACAGTTATTATATCCAGTAAAACATAAAAGTATGACAAAGGCACTACAGCAGCTATCATGCCAGATTAGATAAAATGAGTTTTTAGGCAAGGTCTTCCAGCTTTCCAATATCATGTCTTCAGTTTAGCCCCCACTGGAGAGTGAAAGGAAGCTGTCCTTAGAGAGGAGGTTAAGCCATGCTCAAATGACAAAGAGAAGCAGTGGTCGTTTTTGCTTAAAGCACTCTGGAATTTTATTCCTTCCAGAAACAATAGAGAAGGGAAGCAATGTTGAGAGATGTCAAGTCTTTAAGGAATTTCCTCCAGCAGAACATGATCTTTCAGTGTTGGCAAGAAACTGTATCTGGCAAGTAGTGACATAAAATGGAAGACGATCATATTTCTTTAACAATGTAACCTACACATGAGAGTTTTTCTCCATCATTAGAATAGGTCCAACATTAGGTGCTCACAGAATCTGTTTATAATCAAGCTAGTTAATGGATTTACTTGTAAACTTGGACAATACATGAACTATTTAATTAATAACATTCATCTCAGCTCACTTTATCCATCTAAGAGATAGGCACTTGAGTCAGCTGGGCATCTGGACTTCCTCATGGAGGGTGGAAAAAGAAGCTCAAGTAGTAGGGAGCAGATTTGTTGGACAGGATAGGGCTCTTGATCTCCAGGCATGACCAGTGTCTGTGTGTACACCAGATTTTTAGCACTAATTGTGGATGACAATGTTTCCAGTCCTTTGGTTGTTTTTCATGCCTGCCTTCACCATCCTCACTCATCTTTCCCACTTCCCATTCCCAAGAATGGCTGGCTACCTCTCCTTTGCACCAGCTCAGCTAACACAGAGTTATAAAATTATTATTGTTATTGTTATCCATCTCCCAATATCCTCCATCACATTGCCCCTAAAAGCCTAAGGGCCAGAATGTGAACCTTCTTTAGCATTTCTGCATTGCTGCCTTGCTGCACTGCACACTACCCATCTTGGATTTGTGCTGCCCCAGGGCCACTGGAGCAGACCTTTCTTCACCCCCAATCAGTCCTCTGCCTGTATCATACAGCTATCCCAACACCTGTGCATCATCTTGTCCTAGAAAGGTTTATCCTAAAAATCTAGCAGAAGAGTAAAATGACTTCTTGATACCACACTGTTTACTTCAATAGAGTGACTCCAGGGATGAGCTGTGTATACTGGAAGAGAAAAAATTTAAGCAACGTAGAAAATAAATAAATAAATCCTCTACAGATACTTAGACATGCAGGTACACATACAGCGAGATCTTACAACTTAATTTGTTTGTGAATGGCAACGAACTGAGTCAGTGTGGCTGCTACAGCACAAGCGTCCCCTAAACAGCAACTCGGTGCACAGAGAATTACATTCAATTGTGCATCAACATTTTTGAGTTAAGATACTTCTTTATTTCTAAGATTGTTGATGAGGCCTCTTTCAAACTCAGTACCCTCTGTCTGTGCCTTACGTGAATCATGTTCAGCACAGGGCATTGCTGACACTGTCACAAACAACCTAGGAATAAAAGATCGGCATTTCAGTTTATTTTTCCTGCAGCTTGTTAAAAAACGCAGTAGGAATTTTGAAGAAACCTAATGCATAAATACATATTTTGTCTGATTCAATAACATATACAATTCAAATGACACTGCATTAGAAAACCGAGGGGCTGCTGCTGTTATTCACTAGCACTTTAAATATGAGCAATTTATTTCTTTACCTTGACATTATTCAGGGGGCCAAATCAGAAAAGGATGTAACATTGCTTAACTGCCTGTCCCACCATCCCCCAACAAGCAACAAGAAAGCTACTGACTGCTCCAGCACAAAATGCTGTTTCTTTAATCTTATCAACCATCACCTCTTCCAAGCAGTGAGGACAATAACAGATTGGTATTAGCAATCTCAGCCCTTCTCAGACAGTTGGAGGCTTGCACATCTTAACCGATGTGCCTAATTAGGTACAGCGGTGATTCAGCCTTCAGCTGCGGTTCTGTGGTTTTGTTTCCAGTGTGCATTCAGCGTGCTCCACATCATCCTCTGACTGAGGTGTTCACTCTTCATCACAATCACTGCTATCTGTCAGAAGCGATACTGGACTGATTTCCAAAGAATACCACTCCTTCACTTATTTATATGGAAGTACTTTCACCAGAAGGCACGAGTTATCTTTGCCTCAATGTTATTCCAATGAAAGATAATAGCCTGGAAACTTCAGTGTCTTCCAGCCCTGGACTGAAAAGTCTGCTGAGCTTTCCAGAGGTACCAATGGAGGAGAGCTTTGGTGCATTATTCAGCTTCCATGCCCACCCACTCTGCTTAGGGACAGAGAAAGCTCCATCTCAGTGGCCACAGGCTTGTGAATTCTTACCTGCCATGAACCGGCTGAGGATTTTTTCTTTTTATAGTTATTATAAGATGAAATTACTTTTGGTAGCTAGCAGCATCAACAGGAGACGGACTGCTGCTCTGGAGGGGAAAAGGTCTGTATGCCATTAACCCTGTCACCTTCTGTTGACATAACAGAGAAAGTAGAGCAAAGAAACGTATCCCAAAGAATGAACAAAATTGATGCCCAGTGTTTTCTCAGGCTTTATCCTTAGTAGATTACAACAGGAGTATTCTCTGCCAAGCTTTAAAAGTGTGAAAGCCATGGTATTGTATTTCCAGATTTCAGCTTACAATAGTCCATAGATAAGACTCCAGGAGCCACGCCTTCAGCTGTTGTAAAAAAGAACATCTCTGCTGAAGTCAGAAGATGATACCTACTTATATCAACCAAGCATATTGCTCCTCAGTATCAAAGCTTATCCTCATTTCTGCTTACCTGTCAATTGCTACATTTAGTGCTGTTTTCCATTGTAATAGCAAACCTTTAAAGGAAGCCAAAAGATGCAACTCTTTATCAGTGATGTTCTCAATTCTAATAGGAGTTGTACAAAGCCCTGAACTCAACTCTTTGTGAATAAAAAGGCTTTTGATTCATCTTTAGGGAAACAATTAAAGCTCATCCAGAGCATATAAATTAATCTTTTTTTCCATTTCCTCTAGCAAGGCTATAATATATCTCTTTTCTTTTTCTTCCAGGTTGGCTTCTATTTTCTCTCAGGTGCAACTGCAGTTTCCTAAGGCAATGAACTGAAAAAGAATCAGCAACATCTGGAGTTGTCTGCACTTCTGCCAAATAAAATGAACACATCTTAAGAGGGCAGTTTCTCAGAATGAAAAGGGAAGGAATGACTAATAAGGAAATGCAATTCACTAAAAATAACTCATTTAGCCTTCTCTTAAATATACAGGCCTTGAAAATCTCCTCCACTGCCTTAAAGAGCTACTTGGACTATGCAACAGTAATATTTTCCCATAAAGAACAATATTTGGCAGTTTTGTTAGCTGTCTGGAGCTGAATGTGAGATTAAAGATCACTTGATAGTATCTAATAAACCACAGACTTCCCATCTAAGTTAACTTCCCTCAATTCCATTTCCATCAATAGAAAGAAATGACCCTCTGTTGTATTCCTTCCTATCTTGGCTTCAACCTGTGGTTATTGACAGTTGAGAAGCTGAACATGAGCAGTGAGTGTGAGCTTGCAGCCCAGAAGGCCAGTCACATCCTGGCTGCATCAAAAGATGCGTTGCCAGCAGATCCAGAGAGGTGATTCTGCCACTTTGCTCTGCTCTGGTGAGACTTCACCTGAAGTACTGCATCCAGCTCTAGAGTCCTCAATATAGGAAGGACATGGGCCTGATGGAGTGAGCCCAGAGGGCCACAAAAATGATCAGGGGGTTGGAGCACCTCTGTTGTGAGGACAGGTTGAGGCAGCTGGGGTTGTTCAGCCTGGAGGAGAGGAGGCTCTGGAGACACCTAATAGGAGCCTTCCGGTACCTGAAAGGGGCCTACAAGAAGAATAGAAAGAGGCTGCTTACAAAGGCCTGCAGCGATAGGACAAGGGGCAATGGCTTCAAACTAGAGAAGAGCAGATTTATGTTGGATGTTAGGAACAGGTTCTTTACTATGAAGGTGGTGGAACACTAGAACAGGTTGCCCAGGGAGATGATTTGAGCCCCACCGCTTGGCGATAGTCAAGGTGAGGCTCAACAGGGCTCTGGGTACCTGATCTAGTTAAGATACTCCTGATGACTGCAGAGGGGGTTGGACTAGATGACCTTTGAAGGTCACTTCCAGCCCAGATCATTCTATGATTCTATGTACACCCTCCTGGGAAGTAGGGGACCATCATCTGTAAACAAGGGATCAACTTCCTCTTTAAAATCTTTCTTTGGGATTCTTAATAAAGAAGTGATATGATCATCAGCATTTACCTGTTACTTACACATATTCAGATTAATTTTCTGGTCCCTACTACCAAGCCCTTCCTCTTATTCTTCTCTCTCATACTGTTTCTTCTGGTCCCACTCTAAATTCTCTAGGAGCCCTCCTAATTCAAGTGCCTAAAAAATAAATAAATAAACAATCATTCCTACCCATTTGTCTCGCTTTATTCTGACTTAATATTCTCACAGCTCTGAGAAATAGTTACTGGAACAATCCAAGTGTCCACCTTCCTTAAACAGCACTCACAGGATTTTATCATGCCCTGGGTTTCACTTATCACAGAGAACACGGGCTAGACTCATCCTTCCTAATCATATGTACTTGGATGAGGCCCCTAGTTTAGGTGTGTAGTCACCTGAGCCAGTGAAGCAACAGTCACCTCCAGAAAGGCTCTCAAATGTTGCAAAGTTTTAATTGCCTCATGAAGATACTAATTTTCTTTCACTAGTTACATAAAAGGAAGCCTGAGTGGCAATATTCCTTATTTTGAGTTATCCATTAAATGCCAAATATATAGGCAGGGCGAGCCTCGGCTTATATCTTTTCCTTTTACAGGAATATATCAACATTTTTCTATTACTTGGAAACAATAAATAGAAACAACTATAGAGGCACAGAATTTTTAGTTGTTTCAGGGCAATACATCTTGTCTGGAGCCTATTCTTGCCATAAATTTGGTGATTCTTCAGCTGCCATTGATGCCATTGGTGTTAAGCAGAGTGCTGCATCTGACAAAATTAGGCCTGTTGACACTACTGATGAACCTCACCAATCATCAATGCAAAGAAGGAAAAAATGTGATGATGGGAAGCAAAGGCCAAATAAAGATGAGTTTTAAACCTTTATTAAAAACCTCTAATATCATCCCTTTACTACTACAAAAAAACAAGGGATGTTGTAAATCTGGACACACTCTCTGGAATGCAATTTTCTTTTCTTTCTTGCTGCTCATTCTGCTTGAAAGTAATCAAATCACAGCACTGTCCTCTATTGGCCTTCAGTACAAACAGGAAAGGGAAACACTAACATGAAAGCATGAGCAGTGCCTCAAGCTTCCCCTCTCCTGATAGATGTGGGGGACTAGGTACTAATAGTAGAGAAGGTCATCCCCAAAGACAAATAGGGGTTCAGAGTGATTTGGCACGGAGAGCAAGAAGACAAATAGGGATTCACAGTGATATGGCATGGGGAGCAAGGTAAGGTCACCATTTGGCAGCACTGCCCTAGGTCAGCAATGCAGAGGACATGTCAGTACCTGCCCCACCCAGGAGCAAATCTCTAGTGCAAAGGAAGATAAACCTGACAATTTTTCCCTTTTTTTTTGTCATTTGAGGAATGTATGAGGAAATCACATGATCTGTTTAGCTTAACTTGCATAAACTTAGAGAAGAATGCAGCTTGAATTTTATAGACTTTTCTTATCATTAGTATTCCTCCTTCAAACCTCTGCATTTTGCTGGGCTCACAGAACAAGAGCGAGGTCTGTCCTGCAGCTAATTTGAGGCCTGCTGATTCCCTGTGACTGCAAACAAAATCTGTAGCTTACTGGATAAAGTGTCTTCTTTGTATTTCAAAAATAGTCAGCACAAATCCAATTAAAAGTGTTTCTTTTCTTTCAAATATTATATTGTTCTCAGTGTTTCTGTGTAATCAGGGAACCCTGGATTACATTCCTCTCCAGGGGATCCTAAATGTTTATACAAATCACAGTAGGCAGCATTACAACACTTCCATCTTTTGCCACATGCACTTTGTCTAAACTCAAACTTGGTCAGAAATCTGTCAGACTGCAAGCTGGAAAAAAAAAAAAGAAAGAAAAAAAAAAAGAAAATAAAAAAGAGAGAGAAATTAAAGGAAATAAAAGAAATAAAATCTTATTTTTATTCCTTTCGAGGATGTAGTTCTATTAATACTTTTGTATGTCTTTTCCCCGTCAATTCAATTATAGATTAATTAATTCTTAGCAGTTTTCTAAAGCCTAGCAAAATATCATCTGACCCAAAACATTTTGCATCAGGGAAAAAAGCCAAGTTAGATAAAGAGAAACTCCATCCTTTGGAAAAAGTGGTGCTTAGAAGGACAAGCAAGAGTAGAAAAAGATCAGCCCTCCCTTTTCCTTGGCAAGCACATGTTGCTGCATGTCTCACTTATTAGATTTCACTTCTTTGAAAACCTGTACATCATGTCCCAGATTGATCCTAACTACAAACTGGTAATACTACACACAAGGACATTTTATGCTTTTCTGTGCTTGAAGATACCAACATCAAAGTGGTTGAGATACAGCCCTTGCTGCTGGTGTTGTGCCACAGTCTTGGACCTCTTTTCAAACAGCCAAAGTCTGAAAATGCTTGAAACTGCAGCCCAGATGATTTTAGCACATCTCTGAGGCTGAGGCAACTTGGTAAGAAATATAGGGCTCTACATTAGAAACAAGCAAGGTCTGGCAAAGATTACATTTATTGTTGCCTGAGATAACCCTAAGAAGGGGCTGAGTTTGCACCCTTCCCTGTGAGCTTCTGTGTTGCCTCTACCGGGTAGGTTGAGACTGCCATCTGCTTACATTTATACTTTTATAGGGCCTTTTATCGCAGGCCTCCCAAAGCACTTTACACACTTACACCTTGATTCTCTGTTGTAACAGGAGGTGAGTTTAAATTAAAATAATGTGCAGGTCGTAATCTAGGAATTGGGCTTTAGAGCCTCCTTTTTCACCTCTCAAGTGGGGTCATTACAAAGCAGGTACATAAAGCCAGAGTCGGGCATTTCAAGGCACAATATGAAAATCAAGATATTTCTGAGAATGGAGAAAACAGAAAGACTTAGGAAAAAAGAAAGACATGTTCTGCATACATAGTTGGCAAATCTCACAATGTAAAAGACCAGACAGAGGTCTTTGGTTATCGATGTGCAGGGAGGAAACATTCTGCTTACCACAAAGAAAAGAATTTCTTAAGCAAGTACCCTTCTCCTTGGCCTTATACAGTTATTGGTGGATGATTAGTGTATATAACAGGGAAACCCAAAGAAAGGAGAAGTCTCCTTACAGCAAAGAGCTGCACCATTTCCATGAAGGTGAGCTGATGTTAGCAGCTATTGGAGAAGGTCACAGTAACAGGACAGGAAAGGCACAAGATGTAGCATGTCCCTCCTGTACATACAGCAGGACATATGTGATGTTTCCTTGCTGTCCTCCTGTGGAAGGGGACAGAAACTGAAGCAGCACAGAAAACCCAAAGTGGGAAGTACAAGAGTGGAAGACAGTTGTTCACCTTTGGTAGTGCTTCCATGGGCTTAGCAAGTCAGTTATCAACACAGCACAGGCCCAACCATCATGCCATGAAGTATTTTACATTAAATCTACCTATATGTGAACCCACCATGGCTTGTCCGACTGCCACTGGCCAAGCCAAGTAGAGAGAGCATGGAGCTCCTTTGGGCACCCTAGGCTCCTTTACAGATAATGAAGAGAGTTGATTTCCTTAGGGAAACAGGTTCTCTTTCTCAAACTGATGGAAAATAGCACAAATGATTTGCACCCCACACTGAAGTAAGGAGAAAGGACATTTCTTGTGCCTTCCATCTAGCAGAACAGACTAGTGAATCATCTGTAGCAGAGCAACTTCAAAAAGAATCATTTTTTTTCTAACATAAAGACATGTTAGAAAACATTTAAAAGCCTATGAAAATCAGAGCTGATCACATACAACGAGGTCTCCAAGACACACAGTCATGTATGTATGCTTACCACAAGAAAGCATGAATAATCAGTTTACACCACAACACATAAAATCAACTTTCAGATTAAAGCACCTGATTCAGAGGGAAAGGCTGAGAAGTTACAATGGGCTGGAAATAGGATGTGAGAAGGCCCAGGGCAAAGTAGTGGAAGAATATTATCAGAAATTGAAATTTAAAAAGCAGAATCTACAGTTGTGGAGACTGGTTTATTCCCCACCCTCTCTCTTTTTACCAGGTGTTAAATCTCTTCCTCATCCTCCAACTCTCACTTCTGTGCTTCTATGGCTCACTTTACGCACCCACTGAAGCTCAGCTCACTCCTTCACCCACACAGACTCACCACCATCCACAGCAAAATCCTGTAAACACCAACCCCCCACACATTCTGGAGCGAATGGGGGACCTGAAATAGCTCCTGCTGAGGCCTCATGATTGTAGATAACTCGGCACTTGCTGGAACTGGGACCAGAGTCCAACTCCTCTGGCAGTTTCATGAAGCTCTGCTTTTCAAAAAGTGCACAAAATTAAATGGCTCATTCCAGGGCAAATGACACAAGGCTGCTAAACAGCATGATGCGTTTGTTTGTTTCATCCCTAGAGGGGAGGAGGAGAGAAGGAATGTATATTTTATCCGATCCAAACCATTTTTCTGTTGTGTTTCTGCTAAACCAAAAAGAAAATTTTTATTTTATTTTTTTAAAAAGTGGTTTCAACTGTTCTATGCAAAAGAAATTTGAAGGAGAAAGAGGAAGACAAAACCTCATTTCTTTCTTAAAACTTCTCTGACCCTCTGACCCCCCCCCAGCCTGGGAGGAACTCACTTACAAAACCAAGCATTCAGAAATAAATTTTATAAATAGCCCAAGCTGTCCTGCACTCAGGAGAAAAGCTGTTTATTTACTCTCTTCCCTTACAGTGCCTGTGTGCTTGTGTCAGTGCATGCTCCGAATTGCCCACTGACCTACATCCCCCCAGACGAGGAGCCGAGGCTGCCTGTGCCGAGGTTCACCCCCACCCCTCGCCCTGGCCCTGCCCTCCCTCGCTGGCGCTGCACCAGCAGCACTGGTGAGCTGTGCTGGTACTTGTAAGTGGATAACGTCTCAGGCCACTGAAGCGTGCTTTTAAATGGATAGCCAGCTAAGTGTATATTAATTAAACTTAAAAGTTCTATTTATTGCCAAACACAGGGGGATTAAACAGACAACAAGTGGTGGAAAGTACTCCAAAATGCTCTCACCCCTTTAATTACTGTGCTATAGTTAGCCCAGCGAGCTGATGTATAATCAGAACTGCTGTACACACTGTTTACAGCAAACACTCAGGAGAAGCAAACTTCTTTCTTCACAGCCTCTCTGAACAGCTGTGATGTTTGTAGGTGCAGGAGAAACACAGAAGGCACCAAAGCAGCATTTTATTTATTTCCTCCCCATGAGGCTGCTCACCTCCAGCACCCTGCTGTACTGCCAGCCCTGGGGGCCCAGCTGCCAGTTCATGCCCTTCTCAGCGATACTTCCAGTCCATCACACCAAAGCTCCTATAGCATCCAATGTGTAGTGAAATAACAGAGCTGCCATTGTGGAAGTTAATTAGCATTGCACCATGCTTTGCTGCTGGCAGTCATTACAGTTGGGCATCTTAGGAGTTTAAACTTATTTTATGTTCTGGTGTTCCATATGCTTGCAATTCATGCATTTTGCAGGCAAACCAAACAGCCAAGTGAAGAAGCCAGGCAGATCTGGACCCCCAGGAGGCTGATCCTGTCCCCCTGAGTCTGTCTCTGGGACCAACCACTTGAATTCATCATGATCAGTACTAGATTCAGCAATGAGATGGTATTCAGTTCATCCTAAGGCAGCTTGCAAGCCCTCACCAAAAGTGTATCTTTGTTATTAAAAATGAAAATGTGGTAAAAAATTAATAGCTCAGATTGAAATAGCCCTACTTTCACACACACATACAACACAAAGTTAATAGAACTGACCTCTGTGCTCTTCTGTTTCCCTATCTCCCAGCAGTGCCTTACAAGCAGTAGCATATTGCTGTCTCCTGATGCTCAACTTCACTATATTCAGCACTGGCAACTCATTTTCCTTCCCTGAATCCTCAGATCCTCAATTCATTTCCAGATGTTTTCACTCTCAGGTACACAAAATTCCCTATATGGACAACCTGAACAATCTGAGGAATTGTGAGTAAATGAAGTCACAGTAAGCATGGGAAACATGCTGAGTAAATCACATTACAGCACCCCGAAATCTGCCACCCTTCTTACAAGCAGCCTGAAGCACCTTACATATTTAGTACCACCAAAATCATATATTTAGCAGCTCTTTCAACAGTCCTCATATTTAACATTTCCTAATACATTCCATTTTCTAGGACCTCGGAGTCTCTCTCATGAGGCTCAGCAACCTGCTCTTCCACAAGACACAGTGGGGTAGAGGTATTAAAATGCCCCAGCTTTACACTTTGGCCTTCGTTGTAAGCATGACAAGGTCTCTCTACCTGGCTACAAATGTCACCTGGGGAATCATCTGCAAGTGTAGTGCTGCCAGAGCACAAAGCATTTTGACCATTATTTTTCATCAGCAATGCCACCTGCCATGCTCTACCTCCAAAGGCTCTAATGCTTAGATGGAAACAGGATGCCTAAGGACTTCAGGGAGGATTCAGCAGCTTTCACATTCCACAAGTAGAATAACACCAAAGCCTTCTGAAGCAAAGCCAGTCAGAAATTTTCTCTCCCTGAAGAAACAGTTCATTCCTTCCCAAACACTTCTTGCTTTCCCAAATTCGCCCAATACCTCAGCTTTCTGGAACCTTCACTCCATATTTGTGGAGATTTGGGACACCAGTTCAGCAGTTCCTGTAGAGCTGCCCTGGAGCCAGGGGTCTTGGGAGCCACCAGCAGCAGCTCATTGACAGATCTTCATTCCACTGTCCTCTGTTTCACTCAGCATCAGTAAAATCTGCAAAGCTTCTGGAAATGTCTTCAGTTTTCCTTTGGTTCACTTGCTTTGATACTCATCATGTTTTAAATGGAAATTCCATTTTTTAGCCAGCTCAGTGTCCATAACGGTAATCTCTGGGTCAAAAGGCAAAATTTTTAATTTTTTTCCAATTTACTTTGAAACATATTAAAAGTGCCCTGAAGTGAATGTCTGGCACTGAAAAAACCCAAATTACATTGAAGTTGATGCGTGTGCATGCATGTGCATGCATGTGCATGTACGGCCTCACAAACTGACACCAAATCCTCCCTGCCATAGCACCAGGATCATGTAAGTGGAATTAACACATGGAGTTACTTTGCACAGCCTTTCCTGAACTCACACTCATTCTGTTCTTAATTTCTGTCTTTCGAAGCAATATTTTATGCTGCTTTATCTTTATATAATGGGCAAAACATTAATTTCTTTGTATATGGCAATATGTTTTCATGTATACCACTCCCAGATGTTGCTGTGAACAGGTGGAAGCCCATCCTGCTCTGAATCTTGACTGTGTTTCACAGGTTTCCTAGGACTGTGTCATAAAGGCACTTTGAGATGCAGGACTGTTACCATTTAAGCTTCCTGGAGTCCACAAGCCCAACAGAACAAAATTTAGGATGCCTCCCCCTCTCCACTTCTCCCCATAGGGAAAATTTCAGGCAGAAGGGTAAAAGGGGGTCAAACAACCAAAGAACAGCCTTAAACTGATTTGGAAGTTAAAAAGAAAACTTTAAAGATAAATAAATGGTATTTAAAGTAAAGGAGGATCACAGAGATAAGAGAAGGGAACAGACACAAGATACATACACAAAACCAGGTTGGATGGCAGTGGATTCTCTGGATTGAGATGGATTTGCCCTTGGATGCAGGAGGTAGCAGGGCTGGCCACGTGATTGGGAAGCCATGTGGTTGTCAGAAGCAGCAGCAACAACAAATGAGATGGTGCAGAGACAAAGGCAGGAGCAAGAACATGAATAGGAACTCACCTGTCTCTTAAACAGGGGTGTGGACAGGAAGTGGGAGTGGGACAAACTTTGACCTGGGGGGTCTTCCTCCCAGGAGGGGGCCAGGTTTCCCTCCCTACCTGGGGGTCATGTTTCCAGACCACTCCCCCACCCCAGATGGGCTTCACCTGGAACAAGGAAGAGAAGCAGTTTGCTTTTTCCTTAGAGACCAGCAAATGCAAGTGCTGTCCAAAGAGTTGTAGTGTAGTGTAGTGATGTGCTAAAGGTACTCACTTGTTTCAGAGTTGTCTGCAGTGAGGATGGTGGTAGCAGTGAATGTTACCAGCCTCACAGTGTGAAGCCCCAGAAGACCTGCTTTGGACATTGAAAAAGAGGTTTCACTCCCTGAACACTGAACCTGTTCAATATACCAAAACCACCAGAGAGGCTCTTTGTGCCTCATGCAAGTCTTCTCTCAAGTGCAGTCCTGGGACCTGCAGACCACTCCCAGATGAGCTCAGCCCTTCTGTTCATCACTGTGGATGTACTCAGGTATATACACGTCCTTCAGGTCTGCAGCTTTCCTCTTTCCTTAGCTCCTACTGGCATCTACTTCTTTCACAGCCCATTCACTGCCTTTTGTGTAATCTTCGACACTGCTGATGTATCAAATCTGGCCAGCTCCTTGCAGAGCCAGTCTCAGAGCCCTACAACTACCTGAAGGGTGGTTGTGGCCAGGAGGAGGTTGCTTTCTTCTCTCAGGCAACCAGCACCAGAACAAGAGGACACAGTCTCAAGCTGTGCCAGGGGAAGTTTAGGCTCGAGGTGAGGAGAAAGTTCTTCACTGAGAGAGTCATTCGCTACTAGAATGGGCTGCCCAGGGAGGTGGTGGAGTCACCGTCCCTGGAGGTGTTCAAGGCACGTTTGGACGTGGCACTTGGTGCCATGGTCTAGTCTCGAGGTCTGTGGTAATGGGTTGGACTTGATGATCTTTGAGGTCTCTTCCAACCTTGCTTATACTGTGATACTGTGATGTAACCCCTGTTCCTCAGGCCCTTACAGAGATGTCATCAACTGGACGCTGAGTAGGGAAACATGCAACTCGCACAGCACCCAGCAATGATCCAGCAGTTCCTGTGTGAGTGGTGAGCACTCCAGAATAATGTGAGTCTAATTCATCTTGCCTTTGGGAGATGGAGATGGGTTAGATGACCTGATAATGTGTCTTTCAGCTTCAATTTTGTGAATTTAAGAATCTTACCATTTTGTTTTCATTTCTTCTCATTTTAGTCCAGATAAGCCTATCTAGTCTATGAAGAGTTAATATTTTCCTCTCTTCTTCAGTATCTTACAGAATATCGTTAGCATTTAGCATCAATTAAAGTGGCCAAGTCTTATTGTTCACTGTCCACCTTTGCTCAGCCTTACCCATTGCTCTTGAACCAGTTAAACAAATACAGTTTAAGTGCAGTCTACTGAATAGATGTCCTCTCTTTCTTTCTCTGTATGTATGTCTGTACATACATAATATCTATCTCTCTCTATATATATATAATTGAAATTACGATTCCATTTATCCTAAGTTTCTGGAATTTATCGATTTTTTTAACAGTGTTTAAATTACATCCACTTTTATGGAGACAAATCTGTTGAAGAATTAAACAGCAAAGTTTGCTCCAATCTATAAACATGACAGGGGGATGATTTCCTCTCATTTGCTAAATATACAGCTCCTTAGTCGGAGACATAAATAAGAATGTTGCCTAAGTAGGTCAGATTTGAGCTAGGGCTTTTCAAAAGACATGAAAGCACCCACCGTGAATATACACTTCAAAGCCAGAACCCTTTTTTTTGTGCACATTTTGTTCCTGAGAAGTTTTCCATCTGTTCTAATGTCATGGCTTTGCCACAGTGGCTTGTCCTCAGACTCTGTATCTCTGGCAACTCATATGCTTCACTTTTTAATGCGGCAGGTAAAGGAGATAATTGGAAGACCTTCATAGCCAGAGTGGGAGAGTGGGTGGGAGGGAAGGGGGAATCTTTCACTTATAAATGGAGACGAAGGACAGACTTCCTTCGCTCCTTGTTGTTGGATAGCTAGCTTGATTGGATGCCAGGAGCTGAAAGGAGGGAGTGTGCATTTTGAAAGGCTTTTCAAGGAGCAACTCTGAAATTAAAAGACAGATAATATTTATAGAGGTTAGTGAAGTTCACTTCACCCTGCTCTTTGTAGCAGTGCAGTTCCAAATTCCAGATTCTTGATGGATTTAAACCCTTTTTCATCAGCGATAGTCCAACATGATCTGCCTGTCACTTTTTCAAACGATGCCTTTCTGACTTCTCCATGTAGCTCTGAAAAGAGAGGAAGCTTCCTCACTAATATGTCACTCAACCCACCCACCCAGACACCCACAGCTTGTTTCAAGCCAGCATAGGAAAAAAAAGAATACACCACACGCCCTGGACTCTAGCCATGCTGAAGAAAGTGCTTCTTTAAATATCAATATCAGGGAGCACTGGTCCTAAGGGTGAAGCCAGAAATAAAACAGCTACTTACTCATTTCTCAAGCCACTCTTCAATCCTGCAAAACACGAAGAGCTATGCTTTTGCTATTTTACCTGCAAATCGGTAACAGCATTCCTATACATTAATTTACACAAGACTTTTTATTTAGCTGGGTTGTAGAATGCACTTCACTCACACAGAAACTGCTGGATCACTGACAGGTGCTGTCCAGCTCACATGTCGCTCTACTCAGTGTCTAGATGGTGACATAAAATCATAGAATCATAGAATGGTGAGGTTGGAAAGGACCTCAAAGATCATCTAGTTCCAACCCCCTGCCATAGGCAGGGACACCTCCCACTAGTACAGGTCGCTCAAGGCCTCATCCAACCTAGCCTTGAATGCCTCCAGGGAGGGAGCATCCACAACCTCCCTGGGCAACCTGTTCCAGTGTCCACCACCCTCACTGTAAAGAATTTCTTCCTAACATCTAGTTTAAATCCCCCCTCTGCCCATTACTCCTCATCCTGTCATTACAAGACCTTGTGAAAAGTCCCTCCCCAGCCTTCCTGTAGGCCCCCTTCAGATACTGAAAAGCTACTAAAAGGTCTCCTCAAAGCCCCAAATCTCATAGCCTGTCCTCATAGCAGAGCTGCTCCAGCCCTCTGATCACCTTTGTGGCCCTCCTCTGGATTCGTTCCAACAGTTCAATGTCCTTCCCATGTTGCGCTCTCCAGAACTGCACACAGTACTCCAGATGGGGTCTCATGAGAGCATAGTTAGAGGAGAATCACCTCCCTCCCATTACATCTCTGTAATGGCCTGAGGAACAAGGAGAATATCCGAGGTAGGTTCTTCCCTACTCACAAAGTCTGTTGCCTTGTCTCAGAAGAAAAAGAGATTGGTTTCAGATTATTTGCTCCTGATAAATCCATACTGGCTGTTCTATTCATATCCTCATTACCTTCAAGGTGTTTAAGATTGATTGAGTGTTTGTCCCATGTATTCGTAGGCAGCTGAATTGACTACAAATACCTGGATTCAATTTTATCTCCTTGTTATGAGCAGACACTATCTCTGCCTTTTTTTCAGTCCTCTGGAACCTCTCCTGTCCTTCATGACTTCTGATGTTAAACACTAAGCTTTCTGGGATTGTTTGAGCCAGTTCTCTGTCTCGCTTTACCCTAGGTTGAATTCCATGAGAACTGATGAATGAAAAAAATATTTAGTTTATCTCAGTATTTTCTGATCTCATTTTTCTCTACTGTAGCCTGAACTATTATCTTGTAGTCACTGGCTGTATTAAGCCTCCAATCATAGCTGAGCTTCTAAATGAACATTGATTCAGAAGCTGGTAACACTGTTTATTTCAGATAACACTATTTATTTGGGAGGAATAATCATATTTCACAACCTTTTCAATCCAAACATTTCAGAAGTTCTCAGCTCATTTTTCAGCTACCTGATGCTCAAAGACTCCATTAATCTCCTAAATGGAAAAGAGTACTTGGTGTCTTTCCATCCTTCATACTTCAACAGAAATGAGGTATTTAAAGACAATTGTCCACATTTTGTCCACATTTCAATGAGAGTTACCAAAGCTTTCTTCTGCAACCCAAAAACATGGATGACTGTCATGGTTTAATTCCAGCCGGCAACTAAGCCCCACACAGTCACTCACTCACTCCCCAGTGAGGATGGGGGGAGGGAATCAGAAGAATAAAGATGAGTAAGTTCATGTGTTAAGATAAAGACAGCTTAAGAAGTAACCCAAAAGCTGTGCACAAAAGCAAAGCAAAACAAGGAATACATTCACTGCTCCACATCGGTAGGCAGCTGTTCAGCCATCTCCAGGAAAGCCAGGCTCCATCACATGTAACAGTTACTTGGGAAGATAAACATCACCCTGAAAGTCATATTCCCCCTTCCTTCCTCTCCCAGCATATGCTGAGCACAACATTATAAGGTCTGGAATACTCCTTTGATCAGTCAGGGTCAGCTGCCCCAGCTGTGTCCCCTCTCAACTTCTTGTGTATCCCCAGCCTACTGGCTAGTTGGGCAACATGAGAAGCAGAATTGGTCTTGACTGTGTAAGCTCTGCTCAGCAGTAACTAAAACATCCTTGAATTACGAACACTGTTTTCAGCACAAATCCAAAACATAGCCTCACACCACACCAGCTACTACGGAGCACATTAACTCTATTCCAGCCAAAACACGCGCACCTACCTTAAAGCGATTAATTCTCCCACCTTACCCTTCCAACTCATAATATCATATTTATACTTGTCTTTTTAGCACCTGTTTAGACAATAGCTACAAATCCTGATTAAATTTAAACCCCCAAAAGATACACTATCCCTTAAAATGGATTAAAACAGTGTCAGCTCCCTTGAAGTTAATGAATGAATACCATTCCTTAGAGCTGTTTTTATTTCTTCTGATCTCCTAAATGATGCTGAAGCAGAAAGGGTGAAGTAACCGAAATCCAGATATGTTAGTTTCTGCTCCATTAGGAAAAGGAAAAATCAATTTGGCAAAACATAAAAGAAGAAAATCAATAGGAAAAGAAATTTTATTTTCAGCTGAGGACTAAGAATATATTACAAACAATGGTAAGTGAAAATTATTCATTGATTTGTATAACACCATTTACAAGCCCAAAAGGTGCTCCAAAGAATTATAGATTATTTAAATCTTAGAATCACTTACCACCAAAATGCACCTATCTCTAGGGTGGAATGCAGCTGCTACAAAATTGTGCTAGCAAACCCTACACTACAGCTTTAGGGCACAAATGTTTAATCTGAAGATGCATCAAAGGGAGCTGAAAATGCAGAATGGAATCAGCCAGGCTGGAATATGACCACACTGCAACGATATCGATTTCAGTTTAAGCTTAAACTCACAGAAGATAGGTCCATCAGCCCATTAAACAAAATTTGGCTCACAAAGTCCCTAAAACGCTCTTTGTCAGAAGCTGAGATAATATGCCAGAGAATGGGTCATTTTGTGTTTGCCCTATTCCTTCTGCTCTTTCCCTGGTCACTGTCAGAAAGCTGATGACAGTCGGCTAGATGGACCTTTGATCTGACCTAGCATAGCTGTTCAGAAGTCCTGAGCTAATATCCTGGGCTGTGAGCTACAGCAGCGCTGAAGCTAGCACACCCTTGCATCTGTTGACTCAGCAGCAGGGCAGCCACCTCTGGCAGAAGGGCAGGAGGTGCAGCCGACAAGGCAGTCTTTTGTATTCTCCAGCATGAATCACCATACTCATCCGGAGGCATGCTAAATCCTCGCTGTTAAGCACACATTAAGTTGTTTCAGGATATGGGCCACATTTATAGCGCCGTCATTAGTAGCAAGGGCTCGCACTGCATAAAATTACACAAAGTACCTTTTGTACCTCAAGATGTACTTAGCAAGCAAACTCCTGGGGGCAGGGAATGTACAATCTTCTGTTTCTCTAAAGCACCTTACTCAATTACAGCAATATAAAAATGATTTATAACGATCTATTAAAAATACTACTCAAGTGACTTATCGCTCCTGGGCTCCTGGGAATATACTGTAGGATTTGCCATTTAATTGTAAATCAAATCTAGTGGTCAGTACCTCATGTTTTAAAGAAAGATGAAAACTAGTGATACACCTCACCAATTGCATGTGCAGCATGTCTTGGGTGGTACAATCTTAGTTAATCACCCAGGATATGACCCAGTGCAACAAGAAATGCAGAAGAAAATGGCAGACATTTCTGTTCCCTGCAGTCTGTAACCTAAGAATTCCTTCCACTGATTAGGAAGCTTCTACCACTCCAAGGGCTGCTGCAGGTGGGCAGGCACCCCAAAACCACTTGTCATCACTGCCATCTCCCAGGGTGTTACTTTCTCTGGAAAGACTTCTTGGGAAGATCAAAACCCAGAATAGCAGTAAGACAGAGTAAACATCTTGCCTAAAAGACCACAAGCTGGGCTGGGAAAAGATCTACAGAGCATCTTGCACCTGTAGTCCTCAGCAAACTGCACAGGATGACCCATGCCCTGAGGGACATCTGAGGCTATGTGTGGGGTAGAAGCACTACATCTGCTACATCCCGTGCACTTCCACACACAAAGCTATCTGCCCCTGTGCTGAGAAAGACAAGGGAATGTAATAAGAATATCTCAAATTAGAAACCTGACCCCTCGCTTCTCATCTTCATAGCAGCCACAAGATAGTACAGAAGTTTGCATCAGGATCAAAATCAAAACAGACACCATGAGCATTAGAGACATGTCTCATATCTGATAAAGATACTTCTAATACTTAACCATCAGCAGGCAGGGATGAAAATGTATTTGCACCCTGGAACTGCCTGCTGTTGATAAAGCACGTTGATAAAGTTGTATTCCTAAGAATGCCCAAGCCAGGAACTGACCTCTTTGGCCAACAAATTCTTTCCTCTGCTTTTCATATGCCAGATATGACAGTCATATCTGGCAGCTCTTCTCATAAGCTGATAAAGTTGTACTTTAAAATCATGTCAGAGCAGATGTGGGAGGTTTATTGCTTTCTACAAAGCCACAGGAAGTTATCACAGAACATGAGGCAGAAATCCACAATGCACAGCTAAGAGTAGCCAAGAACACAAAACCTGGGAAAAACTATTTTTCATGTTAATGTAATATTGAATAGACCTGATAGGTATTTCTGCAAATGGGAAATGGCAGAGGCCTGTAGGAATAATAAATTCCTTCTATTTTTTTGCATTTTGACTCTACCGACGCTCAGCTTCATCTTTTGCCTTCCACTGCACCTGCTCCATTACTAAGCTTTGTTCCCATGGTGGAGAGAACTCTTAAAATCTTTCCTTCTTAAGGAAAATTCAAAGATAAAGGCTACTACTAGCAGAAAATATGTTTCATAGGCAACAAAACCAGCAATGCATTGCTTCCTGTAGGTCTCCTTGCCCAACTCCCTAGGAATGAGCACAAAACCAGTGACAAGTGGTGCTCTTCCCACACTTGGATATCCACATACGATTTGTGCGTAGATCCTCTGATGCCTAATACTGGCTCACACTGTACCTTTTCCTCAGTGAAGAAATGCTCTCTTCTAAGCAGTTGCCCATTTTCAGTGAGCTTTGTCTCTTGGGACAATTTGCATTTTAGTTATAGCTGGCTAAAGCTGGCGAACTGGTCCAAAGGTCACTGAGAGGATAGCTACACACCTTACTTCCTTTATAGTGCAGCACAGAAGCCTCATTCTCTAAGAAACTTCATTTGCTAAAGAACAGTGAAGCCAGAATCTTCTGGTCTCTCACTCCCTGTGAACCTAATGTTCATCTTTGTTACAACCTCCTCTGACAGGAATTGCTTTTATCTGTATTTTGTAAAGCTTTGAGCATATTGCCAGCACTTTAATAATAAAATATCATAGAGAACCATATATCTGAATACTATTATGCAGAAAATATGTGCATGTTCACACAGACAGCAGATGTATAAAAATATTGAATATGTAATTTAAGGCTTTATTTGTGTTTATGTAGGTCAAACATAGGGCAAAGTCTTCTCTAGTACACACAAAACCTACAAGTACACTGGATCGAAAGAAAGCACATGAGCTTCTTTCATTCTGGATGCGAGAAGGTGCAAGTTCCAACTAGCTTTTGGACGGGTGGTTTCCCCAGGGAACCCCAGGTGTCCTGGGCCCGTGCCAAGCAGTTATTGCTGAGCACTGGGGCTGAGGTTCACCTCGCATAACCTTAGCCATCTGTCTCCCTCTGGAGACTTGGGCACCTCCAGAGGGTGATACCTGAGAGGATGGAATGAATCACCCTGCCCAAGTCTCACCACTGACTACAGAGGCCGCCCAAACTATTCGCTTAGATAACTGTGTAATTTTTTAATAACTCTAGGTGAGATGAATGCCAAACTTTGTGAATATTAGCCCACAAAAAAAAACAAAAAAAAAAAAAAAAAAAAAAAAAAAAAAAAAAAGAGTAGGAATACTTCACATGACAGCTGTATAGGAATACGAAAAAGCAAACCATAAACCCCACATTTCCATCTTCTACATGGAAGCAAGAACTGGTTTATAATACTCAAAAACTTCTGCAACTGCATGAAGGGGCCTTCATGAGAACCAAACAAATATTGCTAAGGTAACTGAGTATCTTAAATATATTTGCTGATAATGAAAGTTTGAACTATTCTCCTTATTGCTTTCAGTTATTATAAAATGGTGATTTTTGCCAGAAAATGGCATAAGAGCAATTTCTACTTCATTACTAATTTGAGTGATTCCTCTTTATAGCCATCACAAAAACAGAATGAAGACCTGGCAGGGGGAAAATAAATAAATAAATCTTTTTTTTAAAATAATCCATACAACCTGAACTGGACTCCACAACAGAAGGCTCTAATTGCTCCACTTTCCCCACATTTCAGGTACAAAGGGTAACAGACACAACCCACTAGGCAGTGGGTTTTAAAATTGCTCATTTTTGCAGTTGAATTTGTCAGCTATGGAATAATTCTATTGGTTTCAAAATTCTACTTCCCATTAGTGCTATCGACCATGAGATACTGTTAGAGGGTTTTTGTGTGCCTTTTTTTTTTTTTTTTTACTTTCACTGGCTGGAACATGGCTCATCCCCATGTCCATTAAATATACATTTGAACAGCATTTCCATCTGCACTTTGTCACCTCGAGTCCTCAAGGGGTGTACCTCCACTTGGCTCTGAGCTCAAGGGCACCCTTGATATCAGTCTGAGAGTGCCAACAGGCATGCTAATGCCCATTTGAAATAGCTTTTCCTTTGCCTCGGATGTTTCCATGCACTCAACGAATAAAAACTCTCTGCTTCACTCCATCTGCGGTGCTGTAGGACGACCTCACCTCATTCTGTCAGTGAGCTACAGTCGCTTTCAGGTACCTCCTAGACTTTGCTTCCCTTCCTGGAGTGTGTCATCCCCTTCCCCTACTTTAAGATCCAAGTTTGCAAAAGGCTGTGTGTGTACTGATCTAAGCTCACCTTTTCGTAGGCACTGTTAATATTGTATTTCCTTTTAAAACATCCACATTCCCTAGAAAACTAGAAACACTCTGCAATTACAGCCTGCTTCTTACCAAGAAAGAAAATAAGCTGCAAAGGAGGAACAAAAAGCTGAATTTTCTGCAAAAGAAATTTGGCAGTAAAGATAATTTGTTCCTCTGCTGTCAGTAAGAGGTGTCTATATGGGTCGCTGAAGAGGTTCTTTACTGGGAATAAGTTAAATTCAGCATCTACCATCTTGTCCTGTGGGTGAAGCATACTATCTCAAATACGCAATACAACCCAAACTGGGTGTCATCTTTTTTAAACTTCCTTTTTTTTTATGAATCACTTCCAAGTCTTGGGTGTAGGACATCACAAGAGACAGTTTCTCAACAAAGAACTGACATGAGAACAAAAGCTATTCCTGAAGAGTTCCCAAAATAAAAGTGAGACAGACGAGTGAGGAAGAGCTTCATGGATATTTCTTCAAACAAGAACGTGGTCAGAAAAGAGATATCAGAAAATGTAGATTCATTAAAACTGAAATGCCTCACCAAAAAAATGTCAATTTTGCAGAAATGTGTTTTAGGGGGAAAACACAAGAAGGCTCCAACATCGTGAATATATCAGGTTTGGACACCTTCAGAGCTAACAATGTCAGTGTTTCATCTTAACATTATTTCTCATTTTAAATATACATGTATATTTTACACTATGCTGCTGTACTGCATGGCAAAACCATCGCAGTTCAGTTAGAGCGAATTCTTCCTGGAATCCTCTGTCAGGAGGAATTTCAAATGCTGGGACTTTCATTCTAAATTGAACTTAAGGTAAAATTCAAAAAACTTGAAATCCTTTGTGAAATGGAATTTCCATTCCTTGCCCAAGACTGCACTAAATCTCAGCCCTCTGTCAACAGCTAAGTCAAGCTTAGGGAGATGCTAGCTACCCCTTTCAGTGTCATCTGGTGAGAGCTGCCTTGCTGTAAATCTAAGACAAAAGCTGCTAAGCAATTGTCCTGGAAAACTACAGCTAAGTACTTGGCCATATTCTGGACCCCAAACAATATCTTTCTGTATAATTATTTCTGCTGTTGTCATTAGCTCCAGCACTCTGACTATTTATTACCATAGGTATTTAGAGACTCATAAAAATGTGATCTTACTCCAGGCTTAAGCAACACATGAAATAAATCAGCAGAACTGAACATTGGCCGACACTGGATGAAACCTGGCTGGGAACAGCTGGATTGCTCTCTTGACTAAATATTTACAAAAGCCATGATTATATCTCTGAGTGACACTGTGTGAATATAACAATTTATCAATCA
Source organism: Ramphastos sulfuratus (assembly GCA_013399055.1). Lineage (NCBI taxonomy): Eukaryota > Metazoa > Chordata > Aves > Piciformes > Ramphastidae > Ramphastos > Ramphastos sulfuratus. The sequence continues at coordinate 34,564 of WBNM01034574.1, read as the reverse complement.
TCATGTTTAACTCAAATCCCTGCAGGAGGGGATGGCATTCTCACTTAACAATAAGTATCTACTGTATGCTAATTAAGTGACTTATTTTGCAGCTAAGGTTACTTCAGGGATATGTGAGCTTTTTAACTACCCATTTCCTAAGCACCGTTATTACTTCAGCAGCACAGAAAACACAGAGATCAGTTAGGCTGCCACTTGCACTGGTACCCAGCCAGAAACACCACTGGAATTACTTGGGGCACACACCGTAGCAAGGATGAGCACAAACCAGCACAGTGTTTGTTTTCTTTTCTGTGCTCCCCTCACTGTTTCCCTGTTAGCTTCAGGGGCCCCACGGGTGATGAGTACTGCAGTGTCTCCCCTGATGTCTCCCCTGCCACCACAGGACCTGATTCCCATCAGCCCAAGCAAGTTTGGACTCCTGCCCTTTCACGTCCTCTCGTGAGGACCACGTGCTTGTGATGCTGGTTAGCAGCTGCATCTCCAACTTGAAACTTTCACGTCCCTAGGAAAGGCTTGAATTTTTTCACCCTGAGATCAGCAGGCTGGGTACAGCTGAGTGTTCACATGCCCTGAAACTGCCTGAAGTTTTACCTCATACCACAGGGCTCTGCAGCACCAAACCCAGCCTTACTGACAGCATCCACGTGACTCTGTCTGAATGGAGAACACAGGACAACCTGCCTCCCTGTCACCAGTGAACCTCACACTGTTTCCATCAGACCTGGTCAGCAACAACCGGATAATCTTAAACCTGAACCTACTGAAAAGGCCACCAGCCTACCTGCTGCAAGGAGAGAAGGACTGGGACATGAAGAGGCAAGCTTGGCCAAACCATGGCATTGTCAGGGAATGTAAGGATACAGAGAGCAGCAAACAGACCTGATTACGGCATCAGGAGGAAGTTTCCTTGAAGATAAAGCCAGCACTGATTTGAAATGCATGTTTGGGCACCAAAAACCTCTACCACATGGCAGGAGCTTTTTCTAAGATCTTCCACCTTCTGCTTCATGCCAAATTAACACACTTGCACCAGCAATGGCATGAGCAGCAGCCCACCTTCCTGTCTCCTTCAGATTGCAGGTCTTAGCGCAATGCAAGAGAAAACACGAACCTCCCCTCTGCTAGCCCCACAGCACAGACACTTTAAAAAAGTTTTTCTTCCAAATGTCACACAGATACATGGGTAGTGCAGCAGGGTTTGTACAGATCCCAGGCTAATATTCAAAACGAACAGATGGCACCTCTGGAAACTACTTTTAAACCTTGTCTTTCTTTCAAGGAATCATTGTTCTAAAAGAAGAAAAAGTTTGGGGTGATGAAGTCTCTGCTCCCTTGAGAGCTTGAGAAGAAAGTTTCCTTTATACAGATCTTAAAGGTAGATTTTTTTTTCTTCCCATTTTGTACATGTCGAGAGTCTGCATAATAATTGTATTTTAGCCTTTGGAGCCCATCTGCCACCAAAGAGGAAATTTCACCTTCTTCTTTCTACCTACAGAGAGGTTTATAAATCAGTAAGCACACAGACATGGGAGTGTGAGACTTGGTCGCCCTTCCAGGAGCCCTTAATGGCTCAGACAATCACAGCAAGCACTCTTTTCAGAAACGCAGGAAGAGGGGAGAGAAGTTATGATAAATTTAGTCTTCTTTTGAAGTTAATAACCTCCTGCAAATCTTTTGGTAAAACACAGGCACCTTAACATTTTTTTCCTTTCAAATATTTTTTTCCTTTTTTTTTTTTCAGATGGTGAAATCTGAGGAAACCTGTCTCTTCAGAAGTAACCGCTTTGTGTGAATGACATCAGCAGACCACGAGGTTACCACTGGTGAGTTGGCACCCTGATGGGGATGAAATGAAATCTCTTATCTGTCTGCTTGCTTCTTTTCTTTTCTACATTTGGTATCTCTTGTAATATGCAAAGCAAAGGAAATATATTGCTTTCATTGTTTTTCACCTTTTTTCTTTTTCTCTCAGGAAAAGAAACAATACATTTGATTGGTTTCTCCATAGTCTCAGCTGCAGCTTCAGGTCTGTTCGGTACCTCCTTCCGATGTGAATGAGTTAGACACACCCCACCCTCTTTCTGCCTCCTATATGACCTTCCTCTGAATTGTCCACAGACTTGTTTAAGGCAGTTTGAAAACCCAAGGAAGCTTGAGTTTAAGGTCTTCCCAGGGGAAGAGAACCTCTATTTATGTGGCTAATGTTAAATTTTACAAAATCCTTCGGCCACAGCAAAAGCACTTCTGTCTTGACTTCAAAACAGTAGCAGATACAATCTCTTATCAGGTTCCCAGCATGGATATGTTGTTGTAACTTGCTTCCTTCAGGCCTCTCTCAAGTTAGAAGGTGTCAGAGGCAAGGACTGTAGGTGTGGAAGGAGGCAAGGATGGGTGAATGTATGGGAAACTGTCTACAGCACAAGGAGACTCCTCTGTATGTGGGATTTCCAAAAGGTGGAGTCAGTGTGGCTCCTACCTACAAAAATGGAGGACTAATCTTAAAAGCAGAAAGCTCCAAGGAAGATGGCAAGATAGAGGGACTAGGGCTTCTTGCAGGAGAACATCTGAAATGATGAACTTACCACAACTCACTTTGTCTCACAGTTTACCAGCCAGTAGCCCCAGGAAGGGAGATGGGAGATAGGGATTTTCTGCATGTGTTTTTAGTCTCATGCACCCAATAAGTACACATTCTCCTGCCTCAATACATCCAGCAAAGTCAAACAACTTGCTAAAAGAAGCAACTAAGAAGGGCTAAGCAGTAACAAACATGACAGTCCTTGGGAGGGGGCAGGGAAAAAGTCTTTGCTGGAGACTGGCTGTCTTCATACCAACAACAGTTGCTTCTTTCCAAAGCGAAGCATAGAAACAAAGATGCTAAATCACTGCAGGATCCTGACTCTGTGGAGTACAGCAGGGAAAATGGATGTCATCAGCAGAATTGCTCATATACTTTCACATGTAGCTTCTCAGCAGGTGAGTGAATATGTGGAAGCAGGGAGAGAATGTGGGCCAAAGGTGCAGAACTTCCAAAATCCTGCAAGGGAAGCTTAAAAGTTAAGAAGCATAACTATGCACAGACACACACAGAGCTCTACACACACAGAGCTCTACTGCTTTTACCAATAACAAAAAAAAAAAAAAAAAAAACAAAAACAAAAAAACCCAGCTTTTATAAAATAGGGCCAGGGGAGAATTAAAGCAAATATTTTCCTTCCAGAATAAAGTAACATGAACAATGCATATTTCTGACTCACTACACCCACCTGATACCACTTGGCACTTGCAGAGCAGAAGATGAGAACTGGGGTTGGTACTCTCCAAACACCTGATCATTCTCCCCAAGGAGAGCCACAGAAAGCCAGGCCTGGTTTAGGACCCACTTTGTCAGTGTGACAAGGGGAGGAAACTGGGCTGAGAAGCAAATGAGTATTTCAATACATGACAAGATAAGACAGAAAGACATAAGGGATAAGGTAGAGAATACACTCGTTTTTGAAAATAGACACAATTTAAAACAGAGTAAGCTTGGTCAAATGCTTCTCATAGTCACTCAAGAAATCTTCACTATTTCTGTTTATTCATTTTAATGGGATGGTATCTTCAGCTCCAATGAGAACTGAGGCTTCCCTGGCACACGCATAACAAGAGGATGAGGCCTTGCCATGTGCAGTGTACAGAGAGGGAAGATAAACAGTGTACCAAGAATAGAGCAGCAGGATAAGACTATCCACAAGAAGTTTGGAGCCTTTGAGAGTCCAAATTTTCTGTTGCAGGAAAATATTCTGTGCCAAAAAACCTGCCTTCTTTCTAAACAAAGGCAAATACCAGATTTGAAATTTCCTAAGCAGGAAAACAAACAAACAAACAAAAACCCAAACAAACAAACAAACAAAAAAAACCAAACACCAACCCCATGCACGCTATAACGTTGGTTACAAATATAACATCAAACCATGCATTCTGATCAGCATAGGCTCAATTCTAGCATCCTGGCTCACCTGAGCAGTTCTATATGCACATATACACACCTCTACATATTTTAAAAATAAAATTAGACATCCCCACCTGTTTCTGTTTTCCTGTAGCTGTGTCCTCTTTACGTGTCCCTGAGAAATCATGTCTTGTCATAAAAAGTTCTCCCCACCCAGCAGCCTGCCTTGAGGTTGCAAAAAAACATGGATGAAACAGGAATGAAGCCAACAGCATTCCAGTGACACCTGCAAGAGTGACATAGAACATATTCCTAAAACTTGTAGTGTGCAACGCTTACAAGTGGAGCCTGCATTTCTGATGGCAACATGAAGGAGGACATGAAGATACAGAACTGATCTCCCCTAGCTGTAACTCCCTGTAAGCCCAGGCAGCTACAAGAGAGCACTATTCATCCAGGCTTCCTTTATACTCAGTGGAGAACAAGCAATCTCTCCAGAGAGGGATTCATCCCTTCCTAAGACAGACACCCGAGGCAGGCAGGATGAATCGTCCTCTGAAGGGGCTGTTTCTTCAGCTGAGAGAGCTCCCCTGCCACTCTAGAGGGGCCTCAGACCACCAGCCTGGATTTGATGCCTTTTACAAGCCAGATGAGACAAGTCCCTTCTGAATTGATTCTTTCAAAGCAGTGTTAGTGCCAACTAAAGATGACCCAGCTGAGTCCTCAATTCCACCATGTCCTGTATCTTTCTGCCCCATTAGTTTATATCGCTTGGTATAGAACAGGTTAGTTTACAGGCACTGGCAAGTGCAATACCTCCACTGAAAAATGGCCTGTGTTAAAATTGCACTCTGCTTTTTCAAGATTAATTGCTGAGATTTTTATTCTGGTTACTATGTAGAATCATAGAATTGTCAGGGTTGGAAGGGACCTCAAGGACCATCTAGTTCCAACACCCCTGCCATGGGCAGGGACACCTCACACTAGATCAGGTTGCTCAGAGCCCCATCCAGCCTGACCTTATAAACTTCCAGGGATGGAGCTTCCACCACCTCTCTGGGCAACCTGTTCAAGTGTCTCACAACCCTTATGGTGAAGAACTTCTTCCTAACATCCAATCTGAATCTACCCACTTCTAGTTTTTCTCCATTCTCTTTAGTCCTGACATCCTAAAAAGTCCCTCACCAGCTGTCTTGAAGGCCCCCTTAAGATACTGGAAGGCCACAATAAGAACTCCTCAGAGCTTTTTCTTCTCCAGACTGAATAGCCCCAACTCTTTCAGTCTGTCTTCATAGGAGAGGTGCTCCAGCTAAGTTATATTCTGCCCCCAAACACTTCTCCACTGTTTAAATGTAAGAGATCGATTCCTTGTTATCATTCCAAAGTTGTGTCCAACCTGCTGAGGTGTGAGCGTAGTTGCACCATTTATTACTATATATCAAGCACTGGCAAATCTTTGTGGTAAGTAAAATCATTTACATTTTCTTCCTGTCCTTTACCATAAGTCTGTCACATATTAGGAAAAACTGGCAAGGGAATGAAAGTTCCTGTGTTTCTTTACAAAGATATGAGCTGCTAGGCATACATTAATAACCCAACTTAATTTTACAAGCACTGCTTTTATTCTTTAATATTTTTCACTTCAGGGACCATCTGGTTTCCTCAAGTCCAGTAAAATATTTTTTTCAAACTTCATGAACGCCAAAGGACAAAAAGATTAATTCAGAGACAAAGGCAGGTAACTGTAGTGGATACAGCGTCAGAAAGACAATCTTCCATGGTGATCCCTGCCAACGAGCTGCTCTGTTGCCTTGAACAAATCACTTCATCTCTCTTGTACTTCTGTTTTCTTGTCAATATTATTATCTGCTTAAGTGTGTGGTTTCTGGGGCAGCTCCTGTGGGTTTATAGAGTGCCTGCCAGTATGGGATCCCACATCAAGTACGGTGACACCATAGTACAGAAATAAAGATAGAAAAATTGAGAAGTACAGGGATTTGAAAGGAAATTTCTGTGGTATTTTTTAAAGCTCTGATGTTTCAGGGGTCTTCAGATCTCCAGGCTTTGAAGATACAGCAGTTTTTTAAAGGAGCAAGTACCTGCTGTAGATCATAATGGAGAAAAATGTAATCATCTATGTTTTTATGACTGGTCTCTACTCTGCTTGGTTTGGTTATGCTTAATACCTGTGGAGCAGGTAATTTTAATAAATAAAAAAAGAGAGAAAGGGAAAAAGTGTCAGCATGAGGCCAAGTATGGAGTTATTGCAAACAGGAGCGTAAATGTGTCAAGGAAATCCCCAGCGATCCAAAAGGGAATGCAAGTAGCTTTGCAAGCAGCAGAAGCAAGCTGGAATAATTGTACAGGGGTCTTAGCTTTGCAGAAAGATTTTCATTTTTCAAACTGTAAATCAAACCAAATTAAATCAAACCTACATTTCTATAATACCTTTCATAACGGGCTCCCAGGGCACTTCACACAGAAAGCGAAGTTACTCAAGTGTTCATGAAAGCAGCAGGTCAGAAGAGTGTGCCTTGAGCCAAGCTGTAAAGTCTGGCAGAGCAGCAGCACCAGGAGGCGGCACAGGCTGAGAGGTCTCTGTACCACCGAGCCGAGCTCTGCATTCCTAGGGGGAGGGAAAAGCCAGAGAACACCATGCCCACAGGGGCCACAGTGTACAGACCTGTACGCGAGGTGCAAGGCACTTTTAAGCCACATGACGTTTTCTCAGGGCCTTGTAAAAGACGAACTCGAACAAGACAAAAACGGAAGAGCTGTTTAACTGCTCCACATGGACCAACACAAGAGAGAGAGGAGCATTTTGCACCTCCTCTATTTGTTGCCTACAGAGTGCAGTGTTGGTGCAAGAGAAGGATGCCCTAAAACTGCACCAGCATGTGCAGCCCAGTTTTGGGACACACACTCTCTAGAGGCCACTTAGGACAAGAAGCAAACTCCCCAGCCCTTCCCTGGCACCTCTGCCAGAAAGGCAGCAGGCTAATGTGTCCTCACAACTATATTCAGACATCAGGCAGAGCTTGGCCCAGGCTGGATGGAAACACAGGTACAGTATCACTTAGGCAGTGAAATCCTCAGCTGCCATTAAACAGGTCTCTTCACACCAAAATGAGGAACAAAAAAAGCTCTTGGGTGCAAAAGCTGCAAAACCACTGAAATCCTTCCACCGGTGACTCTAGGCAGGCTCACCTTTCTAAAGTAAATTTCATCTCTGCTAATCCTATCAGTTAATATTGAAATCAAATACAATATGGTATTTGATATGACAGTCTCCTTCTTATGAAGTCAGCTGCAGCATTTTTTATTTGCATACGATTTAATTACATTTTCATTCCAGGTCTTCCATTCTGTATATTGTGGGCAAAAGCACATGAATTCTGTATGATTGCAATGGTGGGAGAGATTATAAAACTTTGAATAATGCTGCAATGTTAAGAAATAAGGAAGAGAAGTATTGCTGTTTTAGGAATGAAGCTTCAGCATGATGGTTAAAGTGAAACAATATCACAGCCCCATTACTGAAAGATACATGGCAACATTTCAGCTGCCCATATAATTGCCAAGATAGCCACAGCCTATTTCTGCAACATACAAACTATGATTTGTTTACAAGCTTGATCTAACCCAATACCTGAAGAGAAAAAGTTCAAAAAGAGCAGAAGAGCAGGTCACCTTAATTTCCGGGCAGCACAAAATTACAGCATTGCTGAACTTACTCTATATGTTTCCTAGAGGCAGGTTGTGAGGATGAGGATATCTCTATCCTGGGTTCTCCAAAATGCATGTTTGCTCTGTATTGCTCCTGCACTCAGATTAGCAAGGCCCATTGGAAGTCATAAAGATATTCTGCAAAGTCAGAATGGAAAGTACAATGTGCTTAATGAAAGGAAACAGTCGTGCAAATAGTTGGATTCTGTACATCAGTGACCATTATTTGTGGTCGTTGATTGTGAAAAGCAAAGACCTCCCAAAGCCAAAGAAAGCAAAGATTTCTCAGAGCCAAATACTTGCTTACTAGCTGAAGGCACAAACACAACATTCAAGTGCAGAGTAATATCCTATGCCACTTGTAAATAGTAGCACATAATGTAAAAATAACTTCACTCTTTGTCACACCAATTGTAGCCATCAAGTGTGGGCTTGATGGAACAGTTGCAAGAAAACAGTGATAAAGAGAAGCCTGTAGTTGTTTTGCACACATGGGGAAGGTTTTGTGCAGACTTGGGATGCAAAATAGATTCCCAGACCCAGACACACATAGAGTTATTACTCAGCTACATTTTTAAAAAAGGCCTGAACTTGTTTTATAACACACATGTTACTCATTTCTCTACCATATCAGAGACTGTTAAAGGAAGGAAAACACTACATTCTTATACATTCAGTTGATATAGTGGAATGAGCAATGGGAAATATTTCTGGTCTTCTAAGTGCAGAAGATTTTTTCTTGTTCCTGGGTTTTCTTCCTAGCTGACTTCATGATTTCACACCGTTTACTGCCTTAGTTTATAGGCTGGGTATAATGATAGCATTGCTTCTTAATTCAGAGCTCACATTTCTACAGTGAGCTGAGACAAACTGAAATGTAAAATGTTGATTTTTATTTTTCCCTAGTTTGCACAAGGTCTACAACACTATGAAGTAGCTAACATGCTCTTTAAAATCAGCATAAAATTCCTTCTTTTCTGTAGCAAAAGAGCATTCAGAAAGACAGAGACTTGAAAGGAAACCAATTCAAACAGTGCTGCCCACCTCTGAAGAATGGAAACAAAAGGTCAGTTTTGGTTATTTCAGCATTAAAATGTTTCAGTCATGGCAATCTTTGACTTACTGCTGTTGGTCAGCAGCTGTTGGATGGCATGGCACAACACTAACGGGAATACAGCATCTTCTATTCCTTCATGATCACAAGGCTTATTTGTCTCTATTATCCTAGTTAAAAAGAAGGTAAATTCATAATATGAACTCTCGTGTATTTATCCTTGAAAACTACTTTTTATTCATGCCAGAGCTTTAAATGATTTGAAGTCACCACTTCACTGCGCAAAGCTTACAGTGTGAAAGTTTCACTAGTGCTAGGTGTACTTCCTCCAGCGCTGAAATTGTGAATACCTGGAAACAGAAGAGCGAGCAAGTTTTTTTCCAGATTAGCTATTTCTGTAATGCACATGAAGGCTTTGTAAAGTTCAAGACCAAATCTGGAAAACTGCTGCTTTCTCTGAGAACAAAGGAAAGAAGCGATTAAGACATAACTATGGAACAATTCCAATTAATGATGTAGTCGAAAGATGTGAATAGCAGATTCATAAGTGGTAAGTGACTTTCCTCTTTGGAAGAAAACTCACAGTCTTGTATTTTTTTCAGTATCAGATAAGTTTTTCTTTCTATTTTGAACATTTCACATTGCTTTTCTGGAGCTCCTTCTGCAGAGACATTGTAGATAAACTCTTTTTAATGCACACAGGCATTTCGACTGTGATATATTCACCAAGGAGATATACGCTAAATGTTGGCAAAGTAGCACAACCCTCTAATGCAAATACATACACACATACACACAGAGAGAAATGTTGGAACACAAAAGGCAGAGGAAATATTGATTTTGCTAAGTTCATAGACTAAGTAATTTGAGCTCATTAATACTTGTTAGCTGGCTTTGCACCGTAACCAGAGATAGGACATTAGTAAAGGGAGAAGTAACTGGCCCAGGTACCAGGAGAACTAGCCTGGAAAAGAAAAAAGAAAAGTGACATTCCAACCGTACAAGAGTTATGTGAGCCCATCAAGGTCCTTACATGCAGATCTGCATGGTTGAAGTCCATGCTCAAGAAGGCTTCACAGGTTTTGCTACCCAAACCAGCCAGAGAAATAATATAATTTTTTTTAGGTAAAGGCAGATAAAATCTCACTTGTGAACAAGATCAACAATCTACACATTTGTGCTTCATGAGTAAACCTCTGTAAATAATAAACTGACCTCCACTATGTAATTATCTCAACCTCTTTTTTCCATGCAATGATTTTGCCAGCTGAAAGCAAATCAGAGGAGCTGTGTTTTCCCATAGATGCTTCAGTCTTATAACAAGGAATGATTAGCCAAATTTTTCTCTTTTCCTGATTCTCACACCCTGGGACAGCTCTACGTTTTACTCTAATATTGGCAGAGGGGTCTGAGTAGTTCTTGTAATTCAATCATCAAGCTTTAAGACTGCTTTCCAAGGCTAAATGGAAGCCAAATCTCAAAGCTCCATGTGTCCTATAGCCTACCGGGATCTAAACACAACTAATTTCTGCTGGCTGAACTGTAATAATGAAGATTGTGACTGCTCAGTGATAAAATTGGGGAGGCTGTATTTAAGGCAATGGAAGTTATACTATGTGCAAAATCCTATTCCCTAGACCAAGATGGAAACACTGTTTTTGAATATTGTAAGGATAAGACAGAAGAAGAGTATAATTTATGCATTATAATTGAAATCAAGGAAGCATTTCCTGCTAATGCTGTCATGCCTGCTTTGCAAGGCTAACCCTAATGACCAACAATTGTACTTTTTAATACAATTTCCAAAGAAAGTGGTGGCTAGGGAATAGTCCCATTGGAACACACACCACACATGCCTCCTCTACACTTCATGTACAATTCACAGATGACTGCTTTGCAAAACTGTGGATGCACGACTTATTCACTCTGAAAGAGCGAAGAGTTCCATAAAAGCATTTACTAATAGACTCTCTGGCAGGAAAATCCACCTCAGTGCAGTTCCAAGCCACTCTAAACTTTTTTTTTTCACTCATCTAACAGTGTTTCCCTTTCACTGTTGGGAATGGACAGGCACAGAACCAATCTGCCCACAGCTGTGGTTGGATACTTCTTTTCAGTTAAAAGTAAGCAGCCCATGTCCTTCTACTTTAAAGGAAGCAGAGACAAATTAATTATTTTGCTGTATTTTTGAGCCAGCAAAAAGCCATGGTAAGAAATTACCTGAGAAAACCATGCAGTTTAGATTTTCAAATCAAGGTTTACAGGTGTTTTAGCTCAAGGCTGAAGATATTCAGGAAGCAGATTTTCTTTGAGGATAATCACATGAGGCGCAAAAACTCACCACTATTTGCTGAAGGGATTAGAACGGTTACTTCTTACAACTACTAGGCAGGGTAGCTTTAAGGAATGGGCTTATTAAGCTACATCCTGTAGAAGCAGTTAAATATCACATACATGGAGCAAAAATTCATGGAGAAAAGACTGAGACTTCCCAATCACCTTTCTAACACTTTCAGAATACTACTAACAAGACATTTCACCTACTGTCTGATGTTGGCTGCTTTCTCCTGTGCTCAGACAAGCCTTCCTCTCCAGTCCAATGGTCAGTCTAAGTAGGTACATTTAGGCACAAGACCAGCATTAGTAAGAGACACATCCTCATATTTCCTTCCTTCTCATCATTTCAGCATAGCCTTTTCTTGTTTCTCCAGCATAACGACTTACAGCAAGAATATTAGCAAATTGTGTAGCAAAACAGTGATAAAAGCCACTGGCCATTAAAACAAGAAGGCATCCTGGGTTTAAGCACTAAGAAGAGGGCATTAGCACTATAATTACTGCCACATTAATGCCACATCCATATCTGTGCCAACCAACTCTTGGAAACCCAGATCTTTTTTGCTAATTATTTTTCATGATGCTTTTGTTTCTCGTGATTCTCCTGACTGGTTAGTTAGTCTCTCCTCTCACTTCAAGATCTAATACAGAGAAGTGTGTTGGTTCCCAACAAAGAGAATGCACTGAACACACCAAAAACAAAAAAAAAACAAAAAAACAAAAAAACCCAAACCCCAAACAAATAAACTAACAAACAAACAAAAAACCAATCCACATCTTTCCTAGTTCTTATCTGCCTTAAAAACACATACAAAAGATTCATGGTTACACTCATACTACTGTTGACATATCATAAAAAGAAGTCAGACAGCTAAGAGAAATCAGCTTTTATGTAACTACCTCTGCCAAGACTAAAATCTTTCCCACCTCCAATCAGTAAGGGTCTTCCTAGAGTAAGATTCTAAAGTAGAATGCTTTTGATTATTTTTTTCAGTCTAGTATAAGATCCACCTTATTCCTGAATATAAAGATACAGGATCAGTAGTTTCATCATAGCAATAATTTCTACTCTGTCAGATAGGAACTGTTGACAGATGATGATCCATCTGTCACAGTATTTTACAGTAGCAAGCAGTATTTTACAAGTAACAAGGCAGAAAAAAAAATTAACTGTACATCATCACAATCATCCCAACAGAGTATTTTGGGGTTCTTTGTAAATAAAAAGCTATTATAATGAAAAGCCTCAGTTCAAAGCTTGGATCCTTGGTACAACTACTTAGCATCCTTACACAAAGGGTTTGAAAAGTAACAGCGTCTAGCAAAACACTACTTTAGAGTAGATTTACATAGACAACTACACTGCTGCTCTCCTGACACTTGGAACTGGGCAGTGCAAGCTAGATTCCACCCAGAAACCATGCTACATCCCTGCATGGCATCATGCCCCAGCTACCACTGCAGTTATATATTTGTATTCCCCTGGATCAGTCCTTAAATGGAGCAGTCATGTAGTGGTCTGTGTCTACTTTATTCCAGCATGTGCAAGGCCTCACATGTTTCATGGGGTTAGGCCGACAAGTATGGAGTGTTAGGAACGGCAGGTGGTGTGGAAACAGAGTAAACTCTGGGAGGGCCAGAGATGTGTCATCCCTGCTGGCACCCACAGGCACCTGTTGGAAAGGAGATCCTGTGGTTCTCACCTTATCCTCCTTTTCCTATTAAGTTGGTAATATCCACAATGGATTCAGCATCGGGCTCCTCTGAAACGTTATGGTCTTTTAAAGGTACATCTCTGTTTAAACTGAAAGTGTGGCACATCCTTTCATTCCCGTCTCATTCAAGTTTCAAACCTTCATGTGCTTCCCCCTCCTTCCCAGAACATCAGAAGATTGAAGGCAGGAAAGACGAATTATCCTGCCCTTAAACTGGCACTTATTATCCAAGTCAGCTTTCTATCGCAGGCTCTCTGGTAAAACCGTTTCCCTGGTAAAACTGTTTCCCACTAAAACACACAGACGTGGACAGAAACAAAACAAAGCTTCTGATGCAGGAGAACATACTGGAACACAATGCACAAATCAATGATCATTTCAGATGTAAAACTCATGCAAGTCACATAAACCAGAACCACTCAGCTTTGCACAGTTCTCAATGCATTTCTCTAAAAAAAGAAACAGAGCAAGACAGAAAGGGGAAGAACAACCAAACAACAAACCCTGCATAGAAAAAAAAATCAAGTTTGATTTATTTTCTGTATTTGCTGGTATATTCTGGGTTTAATTCTTGTATCACAGCTGTTTTTATCCTTTCCGCCAAGCCTAGTCCAATGGCACAGCTTCCTCAATGTTTTCTCTCTGTTTGCTGGATGAGCAAAGCCTTTTCATTTCACACATCATTTACAGCTCGCTGCTGTGATTTCAGAAAGTCAGTGGGCTTTTACCAAGCTAACAAGTGAGATAAACATTTTGTGTGTCTGCTAATTCTAAAAGTTCTGCAGATTTTCTGACAGTAGGTACCCTGGTTCCCAGTCAGGGAAATTCAGCAGTTTCGGTTTGATTTGTACCACATGGCAAACAAGTTTGCCCAGAAGTCAGTAAATAAATCAGGAAGAAAGGGAGGTAAATAGAGAACAGACTCTTCAAAGTCGTATCCTATTCCTACAATACAAATCTAATGCCTCTCAACTTTCACTGTATTTTATGCGCTTCACTGAATTTATTCGCTCACTCCTGATTTCAACCAATAGACGAAAGGTAAAATTTTCTTTCTCTCTTTAGTGCCAGTGAGCCAGACCTAGACATCTTCTGGTATAAGAGAATGACTGTTCATTCAGGGACAAATACTGTATAATATATCCAGCTGCTCGATGAATCCAAGTCGAGCTTGTATTTTCAAGATCACTAGACATGAAAGATGTGAGAAATTGGATGTCTCATCTTTACAGATATGATTTTATCTGGTACTCCCCAAATTCAATGGCAAAGCTCTTGTTTATTTTAAAGGTGCAGAACATGATCCCCATTTGTTCATATCAAATTAGATGACTACATATGCAAATAATAATATTATTAACAATATTATTTATAAAGGTAAATTACAGACACGAGTTAGGTATGGGTTTTGTTTTCAACCTCCAGCCCAGCAATAGGAAACCAAAAGGCTTGATTCTGCTACTTCCAATTAACTTAATAGCATAAAAAGACATGACCATAGCTAGTGGAACTGGCAATAAAATGGCTATTCAAATTTAATCAGTATGGAAGAATAAGGACTGAAAAAAAGATCAGGGGAAAAAAATGGACGGATGCCTTCTATCTGGCATCAGAGTCCGTAGAGACTGGAAAGTGATGATTGTCTCATGTTCCTTATTTCACACAGCAATATGTTGTAAAGAGAATGGAACCAGTCACATATGTTCTCAGCCTGGCTGAGATGTGCCTGTTTTTTATGAGCATGAAAAGAATGTTTCTCCACATTAATAAGGACTTAAGGAAATACATAGCTTCACCTTCCAAATCGAACAAGAGAAAGTCAGAGCGAAGAAAATGCAATCTTCTAAAGCAAAATTATGCTTAAGGCAAAAGCCACAAAAAATGGAAGTGAGAGGCATCCCCCACAAACTTTAGCTTCTTATCCCCTTTGCCCTGGTAGTGCTCAGAGACGTATCCATATTGCTGAGGGAAATCTTTTGTATACACACCACCAGGAAAGGAAAGATCTAATTTGGTAAAAACCTTACATAGAATCATAGAACTGTGAGGGTTGGAAGGGACCTCAAGGATCATCTAGTTCCAACACTCCTCCCATGGGTAGGCACACCTCACACTAGATAAGGTTGCTCAGAGCCACATCCAGCATGGCCTTAAAACTTCTAGGGATGGGGCTTCCACCCCCTCCCTGGGCACTCTGTTTCAGTGTCTCACAACCCTCATGGTGAAGAACTTCTTCCTAACATCCAATCTGAATCTACCCACTTCTAGTTTTGCTCCACTCCCCCTAGTCCTATCACTACCCAACACCCTAAAAAGTCCCTCACTAGCTTTCTTGTAGGCCCCCTTAAGATACTGGAAGGCCACAATAAAATCTCCTCAGAGCCTTCTCCTCTCCAGACTGAACAGCCCCAACTCTCTCTCAGGAGCTCCAGCCCTCTGATCATCCTCATGGCCCTTCTCTGGACAAGTTCCAGCACGTCCATATCTTTCTTGTAATAGGGGTTCCAGAACATGTATGCCCAAATATAAACATGTGCTTAAATGTGTTCCTGAAAAAAAGCTCTAATTGGGTAGCTGGTTTATTTCAGTTATCATCAACCCTGAAGAGCTAAAAACTGAACCATCAGCAGTTTAGTTGTATCACATCAGAGCTAATTTTTAAGTTTGTCTTTTGAAGAATGCTGACTACTGTATCTAAAACATCCAAGGTCTTTTTCTTTTGGAGAGAAGAAATGTAGCAGATGAGCCAGAATGCACAGGGGTCTCTGAATACTTTTGCTGTATATTGCCATGCAAAACCAATTACTACATAAATTCAAAAAAACGAATGCAAAGTAGGGCATTTCAAACAAGAAATAATATAAGTAGCACTGTTTTTGAGAGAAATAATCATATTATTATGGAATACTAATCCAAGTAAGTTTCTTTATATTCTGAAATATTGTTTTATACATGGCATTTTGTATTCTTTTTGGTGTGTCTTTTTAAAGGCATGCAATATTTAGGAATTGAACTATTAGACCTCAGAAAGACTGTTATCTCAAGTAAAAGACTCACAGCATCTACTTGAGAAAGACAACAAAACAGCAAACTGAACTACACTTCCAGTGCCAAAGATAATTTTGAGACATTATTGCACAATGCTAGCAAAATTAACACTTGTAAGAAAGTAGAAAAGGAGTGAGAAGCAGGGCTCAGGGAAATGCTAATTGGGGAGTTTTTCAAATTCCTATTAAGAAAGGCAAAACAGCCTCCTGGGTACAGCTTCCCTGGGATTTGGGAGGCAGGAGCTCTCTCCTCAGCCATCACTTCCTCAGTTCCCAGGTGACTCTTAGTGTTTAAAGCCAAGAGATGTTCCTCAACCTGCAGAAGAACCACAAACTTTGTGGAGCACTTTAAGAACAGCCATTGTAAAATTCCCTGTCAGGAAAAGGAATTCCAAAATGTGCAATTAGTTGCACACAAGGGTTTCACATAAAGCAGATCAGATTTTCTTTTGAAATCCATTTAAAATTTAAGTGTGAAATAATAAGATGCCTAAGCCTTGTCTCTGTTGCAGTCTCAAACCAACGGGAAGCTCATTGTGGTGAATAACAGACTCTAATTTTTCATTTTAGTATGTAACAAATTCTCCATATTTCTGGACATATTTGCTTTCAGTTGTTCTGAAAGCAAATATAATATTTTCTTAAATTACATTTACCCAAAGCCTTTTCTCTCTAAATACTTTCCTAAGCATTCAAAAGTCACACCTCATTATATCTTTGGGAGGGAAATCACTGCAATGTCCACTAAAGGGGACAGCACAAACTCAAGAGATGTAGGTTACCCATGTGTCCTATGTGCCAAGGCAAAAATGGCTTCCAGATCTCTGAAATTTCCAATTAAAGTATCTGTATTTGAAAAAGCTCTGTGTCTTAGGGAAAATTAAAAAAAAAAAGAGAGAGAGAGAGAGAGAAAGAGAGGGGGGAAAAGGCATTGTGGGTAAATTTGGGGTTGCAGCTGTTAATAGTAGGTAAGAAATTAATTATACAGGCCTTCATTTACGCTGTGCAGCTGCAGCTCACATCAGTGGAAGCCATCCACATACCTCGAGGACAGACTGATGCAAAACATCACACCTTCAAAAGCAGAGGAGCTGTTACTGGGCTTCTGTATCCCAGCTGAGCACTTGTGAAAATGTTACCCATAACAACATTTATGCTGATGTAATCCCTTCATATTAGTTTTTGTTATTTTCTTCATGTGGGCACTTCAACTTTCAGGCAGGAACTACAGGTTAATTTGTCTTCCTTTTAATGGGATTTGCAGTGGCTAATCTCTTAGAGTTCATAGAAGGGCAAAGAGGGAAAATGGTAACTTTGCAGAAGAAACACTCAGTTTTATTTCTCATGTGAACGTGGCCTAAATGGTGATTCTTAGCTTTAGTAGAAAAGGTATTTTAAAGCTTGCCTACAAATATACTCTGTCTCTCTTACCCATATTAGCCTCTTTCTCCCTCATATCTTTCCATCTTATTATGCATATTAGAACAAAGGTATCACATATTCCTGGATGGAAAATTAATGTGGTCCCTCTCTTACATGTTAATTGCCAGGAATGAGATCAGAAAGAAATACTGAGGTGAAGGCTAGTATGCTAACAATAAATATTCCTCAGCTCTTTTGGCCCCAGACATTAATGTCCCTGTAACTCTTGCCCTAATATCTCAGCCAAACCTATAGTACTGTCATAGGTTTGCAGGTTTCTTTCTTAGTTTCTGCTCTTTTCCACCACTCATTAGACTCTGGGACTCAAAAATGGCCTTTGTTCCTGCCAGCAACATTCTCCCATCATCAAGATTAAGGATTCATGCACTTCCTTTACTGTAATATAACTTTTTCTATCCAGTATAACCGTCTGACAACCATGCATACTTGCTGCAAAGGAGAAGAGATATTTTCCAATGTCTCTGCTCAATTATTAGTTTCATCTGTAATGAACTAGTCTGGTTTAATTGCAAAATTTGTCTTTGTTGTACTATGGACAAAATAAAACACAACAGAAGATTAATTTAAACAGCAAAAGCAACGTTCATGGAGATATAATAAACATTCCAAGCTGAAGGTGCTTTTGCAATTCGCTCCATGTGATGAGGTGATTTTTTTGAGAAGACCATTAGACTCATAAACCTGATGCACAGAGGGCTTAACACAGGAGCAAACGTGAACACTCACACATCTGTAAAAGAACAATGCACCTCTGAATTACGACACAGCAAGTAACTCCACATCACAGGAAAATGTTCAGCGGAGTGTATTAAATGTTCAACCATGAATAGATCAATGTTTACATCAAGTGATTTGGCAAAATCAGAAGTGGTTTCTGTCTGGGAGATGGCACAATTTACATTTAGGACAGCAGCGTGGGGAGGCTAAAACTGCTGTATTCTTTTCAATTGCAGTGTATTCATCTTTCACCTTGAGGTGAAAAGGACATTATTCATGCATTTTCTTTTTCTTTTGGTTTTTTCCCCTCAAATACAGTTGCCATAATCTGGGAATTACTGTGACTTCACCCTATTTTTTTCAATGCTGATCAATTCAAGTCTCCCATGCTTTCAACAATAACTGTGGAGGAGCAAATTTTGACTTTTTCAAAACAAGAAGGTTGGGTATACAGTGCCGGTGGCAAATCCTGTATTTCCCTGTGTTGCCGATGTGCTTGTCAGATAGTCTGGACAATATTTTACTCTCACACACACTTACAGGCACACACACACTTCCCAGTCCTCTCCAAATAACAAACAAGTAACATTAAAGAACATACTACACTGAGTACAAAGAAAGGCTTTTGAAAACAGTCTTAACTCTTGACTGCACCTTTTGTTTGTAAAATGACCATAATCCTTGCATCATATTATTTTACTTTATGCCTCTCTCTACAATATCCTCTAAGACCCAGAGCTGACAGGGCCTATAAAACTATAGTGTTACCCATTTTTCCTATTAATAAAGCACCACTTCTCCTGTTTGCTCTCCATCGGGAACCCTGCTGTACAATGTCATGTATAATGCATTTCTATAGCATACTGCTGAGCAGCTCTCTTCTACTAGCTCAGTCTGACTTTGGAAGGAGCAACTTGCCAGAAAACGCTAAGACCCTCCACATAAACAACCAGAAATTAAGACTCCACAGGGGAGAGGCATCTCTGCCTTACAGCAAAGAAATAAAAAGCAAGGCTATGGCCACCCATGAACCCATCATTTTTTATCTCAGTTTAGTCAGCTATTCTGACAGCAGCTTTCCTATGTTTCCTGTTCTTTAATTTCTGTCCAGCAAAAGGGCTCCCATGGATAAGGTCCAAGGTCCTTGACACTCAAACACTGTATTGCAAACCTTTAGAAGCACCACTGGGCTTCTTGTTCTCCCACCACCATCAAAGCAGTAATGGTATCACTCCCACAAGCATCACCAGCTAAGGTTAAGTGTTGCATCTGCTTAATATCTCTTGTACTTTCTATCCCTGACTCTCCTCTGGTGTCAGGGGATGAACAAATTACTTACTTGTGTCTCCAACACATGTAAATTAGCATTTACACAACATAATTTCCCATCATCACACACATTAAAGACAAATGTATCTCAAAGCCACTCTTACAGGACATATATTGATTCACACTACACAAGTCATCACCTTTTAGGCCAAAGGAACTCCACAATGTACAGGGAGAGGTCAAGCTGCCATGAGCTATGTATGGTACTGCCTGAAACTTCCACGGATCTGTAGCAATGGTGCTGGCCACTTCCACCAAGCCCTGTGCCCACAGCTAGCTTCCAGATAGGAATAAATCAACATCACAGGAATACAGCCACTAACAGGGAAATCCTTGCCTTTATCTCAAGGGAAATATCTCTGCTCCTCCACATAAGCAGTGTACCTGTGCTGGTTTAAGGCTAATTGTAATATTTCAATAGAGAAAAATTATATTATAGGCTGTGAAAAGGAAACAATGGTGATGTCTACTTCACTCATAGGCTTGCTGACATGGGTAAAACTAAGAACATAAACATTAGATAAGACAGTCGCAGTCTGTCGGGTTTGGCGTCTGGGGCTGCTAGCAGCTTCTGGCTTCTCCTCTCAGCCGATTAATTTCACTAACCACCTTTTCTTCTAACCTCTGGCCAATCCTCAAAAATTCTCCTTACACGTAACGCAAACCTTGGGGTAAGGTGTAGGGGTGGAGAGAAGGTGAAAGGGCGGTGGGGAGCCCCTCCTGGGGCCTCTGATTTCTGGGTGGGGTGTTGTGTTTCTGTATTACCTTTAACTTGTATATTTCTGTAAATATTTCTGTATATAGTGTATATATCTGCTTGTATATTGTGCTGAGCTGTATATAGAGCTTCAGTCCTTAACTTCCAGCTGGCTGAGTTCTACTCTGGGTCATTTTACAAAGTGTGGGGGGCGAGGACCTCCCAAACCTACATCAGTACCCTTTTCTGTAAGACAAGGAATTTCCTGAACTTTGCTTTTCAAACACTCAACGCGAGTTGCTGTATAGGTCAGTCACCACGTCCCACTCCACCCCCAGCACAGGGGTTTAACAGTCTGCTCCTGACATCTTCTTTAATAAGCATCCTAATAGGTTATGCAGCTACCAGTAGTTTCATTACTATGAGATGGGTAAAAGCTAGTGGAAGGTGAAGGGTGTCACACTTCATCCTTTCATTCAGAATAAATTCAGAGAAGATATAAAGGATCTTTATGAAGCCAGACGTTTGAAACAATAATGATCTCCACCCCAAACATAACTAATGCCATCTCCCAAAACAAAGACACATGTGGGCAGAGACGTTTCACAGGCAATTATGTAGTGAAGGATTGTGTGTGACAGAAACAGCAAGACCAGAACAGCTGAGGAGGAAGACGAAAAAAGACCCTATCACTATTCTGACAAAAACAGGAAAGAATAAGCATCTAGATGAACAGGGGTTGGAGCAGAGATACCTGACTCTGTGTGTAAAGAGATAATCTCCTGCCCGATTCCCCGAGGGTTCAAGAAAGCAGTTCCTCATGCATTCTTTGTCATAATACAGGATTTCATCAAGACCACCCCATTGCCTGATCCATCTCATCTCCCAACAAAAGAGCAGCAGTACCCTGAACTTTGGCTAACTTCTCAGGTCAGATGTGCATATCATCTAACCTAAAGAGCTTATAGTACCTGTGCTCGCACACACCATCTAAAGAGTGAATTAAACTCTGTTCCTATTTTGGGGGGTGGGGTATTTTTAACCACTACACAAGCTGCCCAACATGGAATCTTGTTTGGTGATCTTTGTAGATTCACAGTCACAGTAACATTCCGAATTTATTTCCACAAAAATAGTATGCACCTAATGGCAGTGCAGGTGTGGTGACCAGATTCCCTAGCCAGTAACAAGCAAAGGGTTTCCATTTATTTAATGGGAATTCATCATAGTCACAGACAAGATTTTAAGGGGAAAATGTGGAGGAAAAGGGGGAAAGGAAAATTGCTATTCCACAAACATATACTGTATACTCCTCATAAATTAGTTGCTCTTATTTGCAGCACTTTCTTTAGTTTGTTGGATGGATCCATTGCAATTCAAAGCCATCATATGAGGGCTTTATTCTTCCTCTTCTTACAGATCGAACAAATGCAGTCTTAAGAAAGTAGTACTTTGGACTTTTTGTACTGATAATAAAAGAGAGAGCATGTCCCAGCTTTTGAGTCATCCATGTACAATGACTGTTGACAATCCTTTCCTCTATCTCACTGTAGCAGCCAAGTTGGAAAATTCCTATACTTCAGTTTCCCCAAAGCATCATGTCTTTCCCAGCTCCTTTCCTACACCATTGCCTCCTCGCCACATTAGTCATCATACTCTGCCTCTCTGCATCTCCCCCACTTACTCCTAGGAAGGGACGGAAGACTTTGCTCTTCTCCACTGATTGTGAGAGCAGTGTCCTCAGTCTGTGACTCTGTCCAGGAATAAACACATAAACCTTCGTTGTTTTCCTCGAGCCCTAACAAATGCTTCCCCTACCCAAATGCTGTTCTCTCCTGTGCTCTGCAGTTGTGTGTGTGTGCATGTTCCTCACTCCAATGACTGGCTCCATTCCTCAGCTTCCCCAGTTTTCCCAGCTGCAGAGGGTTAAAAAGGAAGTCTAAGATTTCGATTGCAATTGGTTTTAATTCTTTCCCTCCTGTTGCCCCTGCAGGCACTAGTTTGATAGCCCAGTCATCCCAATCAGCTCAATCGGTCCTCCCTCAGACACAGCCTTCACTTAACAAGCTGTGACTGATCAGAAGGACAAATTCACACATACATTCATGTTCATTTATTTGCATGCTCCAGAGTTTTCTTACAGTGTGATGTCTATCAGAAGAAAACATCTGCTTTGTTTGGTTTTTAGAGCAATCATTGCCTCTGCAGCCCAGGAATTGCAAACACAGCCCCCAAGTCCTCTCCTGTACCAAGTCACCTAACTCACCTGCCACAGCGCTAGAGCATTCCTGGTAAAACATCTAGCATGGCTTGTGGCCTGCAAGATCAGTCCCAGCCACTCTCCATTCACTATCAGAGCCTCTCATTTTGTGACCCCTAGCCCATGCCAAATATTCTGACTTGGATATTCTTCCATCCTCTAGTATCGTGTAGGCAAGGCCTAGCATCATAAGTCAGGACACAAGTTATGTGGCTTGTCTCAAAGGAGTGAGGAATGCAACAAAAAGTCAGTGGTATATATCATATGTGATACATGAGATTTTACAGTGATATTTGAAATGATAACAGCTAAATCTTCTCCACACAGTTTTCAGTAACAATGAAACTGTATAGAGATCAGAAAAATGCAAGCCATTGGTAAAACACACTTGCCATTTTGCAATAAAAAATAAAATATTGATTACCTGAGCATTAGGCATGCCAGGACGTGGACACTAATACAAGCTGAAAACTGCATTACTCACTTTCTGTTCTGTCCTAGAGTGAGTGTATGTACACAGCCCTGGAGTATTTGTCAGTCAGGGACTAACCTGCGAGACAGCAGGAACCAGGAAAGGTGCTTATGAAATGGGCCCTGCAGTCTTCTGTGAAGCTGGGACTACAAGGAGTGAACAGCCTTACAAATTCTGCACAAAACCATGTGAGAGCACCTGAAGGATGCCATTTAAAAGCTGTGGATGGATGGATGGATGGATGGATGGATGGATGGATGGATGGATGGATGGATGTCAAGAGCACACTGCATATTCCAAAACCTGATACACAGAGCAAAAGAAAGTCACATGCCTGGTTGTCCTGAACAGAAGAGGCCAGAAAGGTGAGTGGAATAGCATAGAACTTGCTATTCACAAACTGAACTGGTGGAGGGCTGCTGAATATGGGTTGTGAAAAAATGTAATCCCTGTAACCAGATGGGGAAATGCTCTAACAAAAGCCTATATTCTGTAGGAACTGCTAGAAAATGCTGATACAACAATCCACCATGTCCCAGGCTAGTCAAAGACTTCTTTTTTTTTTTTTTTTAAGCAAATCAATGGCATGGTTTTAGTATGACTTTTATATTGGCATCACACCTAGCTTTACAAGTTTATAAATGTTCTTATTTATTGTTGAAATAAGGGAGCATCATAAGGGTTCATTGTGCACAGCATGCGGAACAGTGACATGTACACATTCTTTCAGTGCAAACAGTGATGTCTCCAAATAATTAACATCTCACCTTAGAAAGAGGATTTCATGGAGGGATCCTGGTGGACATTCACAGATCACCATTATTAATACGATGTGCCCTACTCAGAAATTCATCCAAAGGCCTTTAAGAATCTTAAGAGGTTTAAAAGGGAAATAGAGTTTAAGCCTTGTAATGTAGCAACTGCAGTCATCTTGCTTTACTCCTTAGCTCTTACTATTTGAGAGAGAGAAAATAAGAGACACTTTGGAGGAGGGACAGCAGAAAAAACAACTTGCAAATCTTCTCGGTGACATGCATTTAAATCATAAATGCTAACATTCTACTGGAAGCACACATTTCCAGTAGAAGGAATGTAGAAGAAAAGAGGGCTGACCCTTCCTGTCTTGGATGATAAATCTACTTGAACTTTAGTAATTTACATAAGTTGAAGCAACAAGCAGAAAAGAGTTGGCTGAACCTGAAAGAACTGGAACATTTCTCAGTGCTCTGGGAGAATTTTCTCATTTCAGTGTGGCTCAGCATCCTTGGCTATATTTTCTAGCTTTCAGAAGATGAAATACTGAAGCTATTCAGCATTTTGGTACAGTCACAGAAGAACATGGGAAGGAGGCAACTGAAATTATAGGAACAGAGATGCCTTCTGTTATTATGCTTAAGTTCTGCGGCCATTCACCCCAATTTTTGAAGAGCAGTATTTGTAGCTAAAAGGAAAACTCACTCCAGCACTTAAGAGCATTCAGAAATAAATAGAAAAGCATTTGGGAGGAAATATGCAGTCTTTATCAGAGGAGCAAGTGGCAGCTTTAACTGGGAATGGGGAAAACTGACAGGCAACCCTTTAAATAAATGGTCATAAACCTTTCATCTGCTAGGAGCAATAATGATTCCTCAATATGAATTAATAATATTGCTTGAAACTGAACTTCGTGTTTACCACTACCTTAAAATGAAAAGATAACTTGCCCTGAGCATGTTTATCCATGAAGAACCTTCTCTGCTATGAAGAACCACAGAGCAAGGTGGTAATTATTAAAGTGAAGGACCCAGAGAGATGTACAGCAGATGTCATTCCCACAGCAGTAATTTACCATGGGGCACTTAAGAGGGTCAGCATGTCCCACAGGAATGCTCTCTGAATTATGACACATAACATCCTGACATCTTCTGCTAGAAGGTTCCCATGCAATTGGAGCATGGAGATGTATGTGTGCTAAGGAGCTAGCAAGTACGGGAGTACCAGCTTGGTATTCCTCAGCTGTGAACTGGAAGGACTGGAACAGCAGTCAGTGGTTGGCAGGATGAAGGAGTAAGTGGTTGCTCTGTCCCTACACGAACTCTTGATTATCATTCTACATTTACAGTGTGCCATACAGCTCCTGCCCGCTACAAACACCAATCTTATTTATGACACATCATACAGCCCCTGCAGTAACTGAGGTACTCTGGCCCTCAGTGTTTCATGAAAAACTGCCTTACACTGCATTAGCATACAGAATGAATGAGGTGGGAGCCCAGCTCCACCACCTCCCCAAAATAATATGCTACAATCTAATTAAATGTTACTGCAACTATAGAAGCAAGGAAACAGAATTAAGGCTGAGCAGGCAAGCTTGGTTTTGTTATTTCTTTAGCCTTTGAGTGTTTGCAATTTGATAGTCTCATCAGGTAAGGTTTTGAACAGAATGTTGTGCATTTTTAGAAAATAAATTAAATTATATGGTTCAGTTTCTGCTGGACCAGCACACTAGACCAAGGCAAAAACTTGTACAATCAGTTGAGCAAATCAACTGCTTTCCTTCCATTCCCACTTTTCTATTGTTACCTGTCTAGGGCAGAATACTTGTTTTCCTCAGTGCATTACTGGTCAAAGAGAGAGACTTCCTAAGGTAGCTTCCTGAGAGTGTGGCATCAGCATAGTTTGACACCTAGAGAGAAGAGTCTACATACACAGAAAACACACTGTGAGCACCAGCCAGTAACAATCACTTGCACCAGGAGGAGCCAAGAGATATTTCAGAACTGAACACCAATCTAGCCCCCCATCCATGGCAACTGTTATAAAGTTACACAGTTGGAAGTATCATTTTTAAAGAAATTTTTGTTCTCATACCTATCTCAACTTACACTTTCCAATTAAAAAATTGCTTCTGGGCTTGATATCAAATGCTTAAAATCACAGCCAGGAATATAAGCAACTCAAAATAACCCACTTAGAATGGCAACTCTCATACATCCCTCATACTGCTATGCCTGGAGTACTCTGCCAATAAGACGCCTAAAAAGAGAGAGAGAAACTCAGGGTGGGAGTGAAGGGAAGGGGAATTAGACCAAAGAGGAATGAAAGGGAATCCCACAGGGAGCCGGCAGAAAAGCTCCAGACATTCTGGCAGTTCTAAGAGTCTGTACCAGGTGGCAAAATAGACACTCGCTCAAGGAGGACTTTTGATGAAAAAGGACCAGGGACTTCAGGGCACAGGCCTTAGGAGACCTGTAGTAACTCTCTGAATCTCTGCTGTATTGTCTGCCGTGGCATATGATTAGCTTCCTGTGCTGTAGCGCATTGTAAAGCACTTTATAAAGCAATGAATTACACAGCTGAAGTGGAGTAACCACATGCAAGCAAATACGACAACCATTATGCTCTCAGCAACATCCCCCACACAGCCACGAACATTTGCATTAGTGCCAATTAATCTGAGGTGGTACAAACTCAGCGAGGCATAGGATTTGTTCTTTGGTGTGAAGGAGGAAGGGAGGGGAGAAAAATATCCTTTTGTCTTCAGAGAGGAAACATCTGTAGGAGTTTTCAAGGGCTTCGGTGACTTTGTTTAGCGTGTCGCGGGGGAGCGTGCTATTGACTACTTTGATCTCACCAGCAGGTGACACTGCAGCAAGTGGGAGCAGCTATAAAAAGTTTGAAGCATTCTAGGGACAAGTCACACAACCAGCACGCGAATGTGTTTTATGCATGTGACTCACAGTTGCTGAGAAGTGGGAACGTGCGGCACAGGGTAGTCTTTTGGTTTCAGCTTCTCGTTATGTTCTAATGTCTTCCTTTTCTCCTCGCTGCCTCCCACCACTGCTTTCAAACACTGGGGTGAGGTACAGGGTCAGAAAGGGCACTGAGTCTTTTAACCCTGCTGCACATGGAAAAGCATATGACTAAAGCAATGCCAGAGAAAACTGTTTAAACAGCCCTGCCCCTCGCTGAAGTCAGCAGGAAAGCCATATCCTTTAACATCAGCGCCTAATACCAAGAGGACCCTGGCAGGCATTAAAGAGGGGGTTGTGCTTTTCCAGCTCCACGTTTCAATCAGCCATTCTGCATGACAAAAGGATGATGGTGTTTGTGAAACGTGAGTTATTCTGTGATGTATGCTTTCAGTCCCATGGTTAATACAAAATAAAGTAGATCTAATACTTGAGAATAACAGATTTACCTCTCTTACCCCTATGTTGTGGCTGAAACCATCAAGAGGACATAATCCTACATAACTCTGGGCTCTGAGATCTGAGTCACTAGGGGATCAGGAAGATCTTTCTCCTTCTATGTGAAGCTTCAGTACCACTGAGGAAAATACTTCCTGCAGCTGGACGTCTTGTGCACAAAAATTTAAAGCTTGCTCTGTAAATCCTGGTGAGGTGCATGGCTACTGTATGCTCCTAAGGGCACAGTGAGTGGGCTCTTTTCATCGGTCAGCAGTCCCTCAGGTGCAAAGGGGATATCAGCAAAGCTGCCAAGTTTTGTTCAGCTCCCTCTGTGATCTATTGATTTTGTAAACAGGCTAATGAACTGATTTACCAGTTTCTAGACAATTTGCATGAAGCCTTCAGTCAAGACATCCTGCTCCAAACAGTGCACAGTGGAAGTCAAGAGTCCTCCTGAGAGAGTCTAAACACTATTTGCAAGAGATGATGGGAGGCTGCAGGGCACTGGCAGGCACAGACAGCTATCCATGCAGGATTTAGTGCCAGAAGCATTTGTAACAGTTTGCACTGTCAGTCCTGCCAATGCATAGCTGCTCTACTCCAGGTGTGTTTGGTATAGAGAGAGTGGATGCCTGGTGCTGGTTCCTGGCACAGTGTGGACAAAGTGAATGCCTCCTGTCTTCTTGAAGCTCATGTGATTATGTTAAAAATCAGTTGGAACATATCAGCCCATGACAAAGGTGACAAAACTAGGATGCTGGGAAAGAAGTATGGTCACAGGTAGTCCCAAATGGACTCCATAAAGGACTGAAATCATAGAATCAAAGAATGGCTTGGGTCAGAAGGGACCTTAAAGATCATCAAGTTTCAAACCCCCCTGCCATGGCAGGAATCTAAGCCTCATCTGCCCTGACTTGCAATAAAAGTGAACACCTAGCATAAACCAGTGGAAACC
Source organism: Ramphastos sulfuratus (assembly GCA_013399055.1). Classification (NCBI taxonomy): domain Eukaryota; kingdom Metazoa; phylum Chordata; class Aves; order Piciformes; family Ramphastidae; genus Ramphastos; species Ramphastos sulfuratus. The sequence goes on along the minus strand of WBNM01034574.1, from coordinate 6,706 downwards.
CCACATTTTTTCATGTCCCGTTTTTTGTCTGGGAGTTCTTAGAGACATGAGTTGTGACAATGATAGGTAAAAAGCCACATGTCTAAAATTTGAGCCTTCCACTGAAAGTGTTCGCTCATCGACCACAAGATACAGTGATAACTTCACTGCTTAGCCTCCACAGTGTAGATGTACCTTGAAATTCCTTATACATACACTGATGTAGATAAAGTTATATAAGAAAAAAATGTTACTTTATGTACATTAATATATCAGCATTAAAAAACTGTAGTGGTGATTGCCTAGCTTTCAAGTCCCAGAAAGAGAAAGAAAGGGGCAAAGAGCACAAGGGGCATGGAGTTTTCCTCTTCATCATTCCCACTTCCTATGAGAAAGGCTCACTGGCAAATTTTGCTCCTAAATTATTTTGGAGCAGCACTCTCTAGTCACATAACCAACACTTTATTTTTCCAAGTGCAGTTATTTAGTTTCTTCACATTTGAATTTTCATGTCACTTCTCTTCCTCTCTGAAGTTTTTGCTTTTTTAAACAGTGTGAACACATTCTGTAATTACTGCTGACAGCCCACTGTTTAATGGTGTTGAATGTCTTTTATGCCACAGTCAGACATTCGTTTGGGAGACAGCTGTCTCTGCTTAAAAACTCTCTGCCCCTTAACTATTTATCGCTGTCCCTACAGCTCAGATGTGATAACTGTCCGTACCTGCAAACAGTCAAAGGAAAGCCTGTTTCCCTTGGTCCTGCAACAGTATGAAGAGCTCACAGATTTGGTTATTGCACCTCAGCAGAGGGGAGCAGGAAGAAATAGCTGATCAAGCAGTAACTTGTTAAACCACTGCAGCTGTTTCACAAGCAAACATCCGACCGTGCCCTCAGAGGCAGCATGGGGCATGCGGCGCAGGAAGGGAAGAGGTTCCCAAAGCTGGGAGATGCTGTGGGAACCATGCCACATTCCTCCCCTTCCCCAGCTGAAAGCCAGCTGCTGCACTGTGACCAGGGCTGCTCTGCACACTTGCTCGCTCTGTCTCCAAGCCTCCTCCTGCCCTTCAGTCTTTTTCCCTTCCAGCACCAGAAGAACCATCATGTACTTAAACACGGCAGAACTTTCCTAGCTGCCTTTTATCTACCATTTTGTGGGAATGCATTCGATATGGCACACTTCCCAGCTGTTTTCATAGAAGACTGGCCCAGGCAGGCACAGCTTTACATAGCTTGGGTGTGACTGATTACCTGGTACACAAGTCAGGAGGTGATTTGATTGGCGCCAGTCCCAAGTAATATGAAGCAACACAGAACTCATCTATCACTATGCAGTACGTACCAGATGAACCTTCATAAGGAAAACTTGCCTGACCTGACAATACAGTATTACCCCCAACAATTATGTGATTTAGTGAAGTGCCGATTACCCACCGGGGAAGGGCAGGGGGGATGGCAATTGCAGCCATCTGTGTTTGTTTGCCTGAGCATTCCCATAAAAATGCTCCCAGCATACAGCATCCTCATAAGCAGCAGTCTTGACAGGACACTGGCAAACTATTGTGGGGCAGTGCTGTGGCACTCCATGTGTTGCCAAACTATAGTGCTGACATTGTCAAATTGTGGTATCTTGAGATTCTTAAATTATAGTAAAAGAGATGTGGAGTGTGTGAGAAGCTCAGTCCCTTCCTTTGCTGGACAGAAAAACCTAATCCCTTGCCACAGTCTTTTATATTACAACAAAAGCAAATAGTACATTTTCATATTATCTGTTCCCTTGCTCTGCACATCAGTGAAGTTAGTTTAGAGCAATTAGAATCATAGAATCATAGAATCAACCAGAGAAGAGACCTCCAGGATCATCCAGTCCAACCTATCACCCAGCCCTATCCAATCAACTAGACCATGGCATCCAATCAACTAGACCAGTCTTTTCTTGAAAACCTCCAGGGACAGTGACTCCACCACCTCCCTGGGCAGCCCATTCCAACGACAAATCACTTTCTCTGTGAAGAACTTCCTCCTAATATCCAGCCTATACCTCCCCTGGCACAACTTGAAACTATGTTCCTTTGTTCTGTTGCTGGTTGCCTGGGAGAAGAGACCAACCCCCACCTGGCTACAATCTCCTTTCAGGTAGTTGTAGACAGCAATGAGGTCACCTCTGAGCCTCCTGAACAACCCCAGCTCCCTCAGCCTCTTCTCATAGNGGACCTGCTCTTCCTAAACCCATGCTGGCTGGGCCTGATCCCTTGCCCATCCTGCAGGTGCTTTGTGATGGCACTCAAGATGACCTGTTCCATAACCTTGCCTGGCACTGGGGTCAGGCTGACAGGTCTGTAATTTCCTGGTTCCTCCTTCCTGCCCTTCTTGTGGATGGGCATCACATTGGCCAGCTTCCAGTCTTCGGGGAAAATTAGTGACTTTCCTGCACTGTCTGAAAGAGTAGACATTTTCTAGTCCTCCACTTACTTACCAGAGTTATTTTTTAATTAATTCCTCCACCCTATCACCACAGTAAAAGACAGGCCTAATACTTTCATCATTTTTAAGTCAGCATATGATTTTACAGTTTATACAATGTCCCAAGAAATGAAAGCATTCTGCTGACAGTACCCTATGCAAATGCTTTGTAGGACTTTCCTATATCATTAAGGTCAAAAAAGAACCACTGTGACCATTTTATCATGTGTCACCTGTCATACAAGTGTGGCTTGAGTAGTGCAAGTCTTGACCTAAACATTTCTAATGACAGAATCCACCACATCCAATGCACTCCCTTGATGTTGAAAAGGCATTTCTTCCACCCAGTCTGCATGTTCATGAGCTGAATTTCCCCTTCTTGTGTGTTACACAACAGAGGAGCACACCATTGCAACAGATTCCCTTCTTCCACAACCTCCCATCACACTTGCCTCCAACCTTGATCTGCGATGTGTTAAAGTATTATAATGGATTTCTTTAACTCTACACTGATAAAAGTTCCACAGTGAAGACAATATTCAGCTTTTAAGAAATTGCTCCTAAAATACAGAGATGTAAAATTATGCTAGTCTCTTCTCATATGGCTTTGAATCATCCCAGAGGGGTTGTGTGGTGGAGATGGCATTTTGCTTTTAAATTTGCTGGATTTTTCCATTAAGTTCTATGTAAGTTTTTCATCAGTTTGCTATAGCTAGAATCAAACTGCACAGCTTTCTCCCTTCTGAAGCAGGAAATGAATACTTTCATTTAATAAAATTGCCAAAGGAGGTGCTAGGAAGTCCTCTTAAATATAATAAAATGCCCTAATAACATATACATTTATAACTGATGCTCCATTGTGAAAATTAATATTTGGAATCAAGGCTATTCTAGAAATAAAATGCAGGCAGTAGAACTCTACAATGAATTGTCTTGAAAACTGCACCACCATGAAGCACTCAGTGCAGGGACCTCATGCTTCTGCCACAGCAATTCTGTAGGTAGTGTGTGGTGTATATTAGTACCACTCTCAGTTGTGCCTGGACATTTAGGAGTATTATTCCAATAAAAATCACCAACATCATCACAGACCTTTCTAAAAACTGGTGGTTCCACAAAGAAAAGCTAAAACTCTCCATGGGTATTCAGTTTATTCATCAGGACAGCTCATCACTGTTTCTACCATCCTTATTCAGGAAAGAATGTAATTCCTAAGGGGAATTCATGTGAACCCATTACCTCAAATACCAAATAACAAGTAGCCCCAGAAAACTGGAAATAGATAAAATACTTTACCTAGCTGACAAATGGAGTTGGCTGAAAACTTTCAAATGGAATTTCTACAAGGGCTGAAAATCAAAGGTATTTTTGTCTGTGTAGGACAGCAAAATCAGATCTCTAGCAAAGCAAAGAGGCATAGCAACTTTAAAACTATCATTATTTGTCTTAAAATCTCAGTNTAGCCTACCAGTATCTGAAGGGGACCTACAGGAAGGCTGGGGAGGGACTATTTACAAGGTCTTGCAATGACAGGACAAGGGGCAATGGGTTTAAACTGGCAGAGGGGAGATTAAAACTGGATGTTAGGAGGAAGTTCTTTCCAGTGAGGGTGGTGAGACACTGGAACAGGTTGCCCAAGCAGGTTGTGGCTGCTCCCTCTCTGGAGGTGTTCAAGGCCAGGTTGGATGAGGCCTTGAGTGACCTGTACTAATGGGAGGTGTCCCTGCCTATGGCAGGGGGTTGGAACTAGATGATCCTTCCAACCTTCCAACCTTACCAGTCTATGATTCTATGATTCTAAGCCATTATGTTTCCACTATATGGGACTACATTTTCAGAAACTGTAGTTTTCTGGTCTTGATGCCTGGTCCAGAAATTAAATACCCTGTCAGGAGCAAGTAAGTTTTAGGTGTTTCTTAGCATGTTATTGTAGTAGTTTAAGACTTATTGGAAAATTCCAATAAGAGAAATCAGTAAAAAAAATAGAGCATTGGATGTAAAAGAATAATAGTTATAAAGTCTTTATCATTCATTGGTTTGCTAAGAGGGATAAAATGGTGATGTTCTTTTGACTCTTGGGATCTGGCTCTTTTGCTGTTCCTTTGCTTCTCTGACTCCCCCATGCCATATACTATCCTTTTCCTGATAACACATGAGGCCTTGCTGGGTTTCTATCTGAGGGGAGAGAAGAAGGTGGTGTTGGCCCCTTCTGGGCTTTCTTTGTCCAGGGCAGGAGGGGGAGGATTGGATTTCTGCATTATTACTACATTGTATATAATTGTAAACACATGTAAATATATTTTGTATATATCCTTGTAAATTTAGCTTGCTGTAAAATATAGCTTTATCTTACTTCCAAAGCTTCTGAGCTAATCTGGTGATTTCAATTTTATTTGGGGGGTAATTTCTCAACCCATCGCATTTATGCGCAACATATTTCTACATCATAGGGAAAGATGACAGCAACAGTGTTGCAGGGCACTGAGATTCATTAGTCTGGTCAGTAGGCAGGCAAAAGCAGGTTAGAGTTCAAGCTTGAGTATGTCGTGGTTAAAGCATCATGCCTTCCACTTTGCTGCTGTGCTCACTCCTGCAATTCCCAGTCATGTAAGCACGCTGCTGATCTCACTGTCACTGACCAAATGGGCAAAGAGCAGTCTTTCCAAGATAGTTGCAGGTTTTAGCCACAAAACTGTTCAGCAGAGACTAAATGAACTATTTTTTTTTTCCTAGTGCATTTTCTTCAAAGTGCAAATTAGTTGCAAATAGTCATGTAGGCCAGTCAGAGATGGGAAAAATTCTCCAGACCTTACAAGAGTGTCAAGTGCAGTTCACAGAGAGCAAAATTAATGCCACTAGAGACAGCCAAAGTTCACCTATGAGCAATTCTCTGATGGGTGATTGCTTCTTCCATTTTGCTTTTACAAGCTCTAAGGTGCATAGGTAAAATAAGATCACAGGATGACTGAGATGTTTTTATAAGGGTGGACAAAGAAGGCAATTTTAAATCTTTTCTGAGGTATGGATAATTACAAATGCATTTCAGATGTTGTTAATATGCTTAGGTGCTTAGGGAAAGCAATCTTATATGAGAGATAACCTTTTAATAGATTACTTTATTACAGTAGCACTCAGCTTCACCGCTATATTCAAGGTTGAGTTAGCCTCCCATGTTTTCTACAGCTTCATAACTTAGCTGTAAAAAAACCATCAGAACTGAATATTCATGCCAGCTCATAAAATTTCTATACTAATTGGCAAAAATACAAAACTGGTTAATCTTTTACGGATACAAACACTTAACGGCTAAGGAATTAAAAAAGCTTTTTCATTTTTCTTTTTTTTTTTTTTCCTTTTTTTGGCAGTCACCTAACTTCATAACCATTTCTCTGCGAGGAAATATATTTGGCAAATGATTTGCATATATTGATTAGTTATTACACAGAAGAACTGCTATTGCAGAGATTTTTTTTTTTTAACTTAATCAAAGCTTACATTAGACAACAGATTGCAAAAGCTCCAAAGGAACTATTAATGAAGGCCTTAAAGGGGAAAAAAAAAAAAAAAAAAGTTAATTTAGTGCTTATGAAAGCTAGAGATCAGTGCAGTTGGCCATGGCTGGTAATGCACACACTTCCTATAGGGCTTTGTCATGACAGTACAGTCCTGGACTAAGATTTTCTTACTATTTCTGTCATGAATCCGCTTTGAGCACTGCAACATTACTAGGCTGGGAACCAGTTCTGCTTATCTTAATCAATGCACTGGTCCTGTGTGATGTCAGGGGACCAAATCATGTGAGGACAATTTGGTTCTCAAATTCTTGCTATGACTTCAGCTATAGCTTGAAACCAGCTTCCCAGGGCAGTTTGGCAAGCATGTATGCAGTATATCACATGGATTTTCAGTGGTGCAGCTACAATACTTGATAATTCACTTCTGCAGAAACATCCTACTCACCTCCCTCTCTCAAGGAGTCTGTTTAAAATGAGTTGGACTGCTGGCACAGGTAAAGTAAGCAGGATTTCCTCCTCAAGTTCTCTACTTCCTGATGGCATGGCTTGTCTTCTGTACTTTGTGAGGGAAACAAAAACCTTCAGACTTTTATTGGAGCACATTAAAGAGCCTTATTTTTTTACTTCCTCTTTTCTATTTGCATTGTGTATCAAGCATTTTTTAAAAAAAATTAGACCCTGATGATGATCTCAGTTTCTACACCTGTGTTTTGCAGAGTTTAGTGAAGTAAATTTGCAGATTACACCAA